>JADRCD010056955.1:0-16971 GCA_019843815.1 Montemys delectorum | reverse complement strand
GGAACTGTAGCCTTTAGATTACATTTGGCAGTGTTCCTTCTGTTTATATTTTGTGGAATAGTTTGAGGAGAATTGGTTTCATTTATTATTTATATTGTTTCTTTGTTTCTAACTGATTTCAAATCTGATTTTAATTATTTCCTGTCTTCTACATCTCTTTAGTATGCATTTATTTATTTATTTACTTACTTACTTATTTATTTATTTGTTTTTGTTTTTAGAATTTTCTCGTGTACTTTAAATTGTTGATATGAGAATTTTCTAATTTCTTTATGAAGAAATTAGAAGAAAAATTTAGTTTTATTAACTTTCCTCTTAGCACTACTTTCATTGTGTCCCACAAATTTGGGTATGCTTTGCCTTCATGTTCATTGAATTATAGAAAGTAATTTATTTTTTCATTTCTCTCCTGATCCAGAGATCATTGAGTAGATATTTGTTCATTTTCCATGAGTGCGTAGATTTTCTAGTGTTTCATTTTCTGTTGAAGTCCAGCTGTAATCCATGGTGGTCCAATATGGTACATGTCATTATTTCAATGTTCTTTTTTTTCTTTTTCCTTTTTTTATTAGATATTTTCTTTATGTACACATCAAATGATATCTCCTTTCCCGGTTTCCTTGTCGAAAAAAATAAAATAAAATAAAATAAAATAAAATAAAATAAAATAAAATCCTGCCCCCTCCCCTTTCCCACTGCTCACCAACCCACCCCCTCCCACGTCCTGGCTCTGGCATTCCCCTACACTGGGGCATAGAACCTTCATAGGATCAAGGGCCTCTTCTCCCATTGATGACTGACTTGGCCATCCTCTGCTGTACATATGCTGTTGGAGCCATGAGTCCCACCATGTGTACTCTTTGGTTGGTGGTTTAATCCCTGGGAGCTCTGAGGGTACTAGTTAGTTCATATTGTTGTTTGTTCTAAGGAGTTGCAAACCCTTCAGCTCCTTGAGTCCTTTCTCTAGCTCCTTCAATTTTCTTATATCTTTTGAGGCTTGTTTTGTGACCAACTATATAGACTATATGGTCAGTTTGCCGAATGATCCATGAGTTGGTAAGAAGTATATATTTTTGTGTTTGGGTAAAATATTCTATAGACACCTATTAGGTCCATTTTATTCATAATGTCAGTTAGTTTCATTATTTCTCTGTTTAGTTTTAACCTGTATGTCCTGTCAACTGGTGAGAGTTCAGTGCTGAAATATCCTAGTATTAATGGTGAAATTCAATGTGCAATTTAAGCTTTAACAACCTTTCTTTTACAAATGTGTTTGTGTTTGGTGCATAAGTATTCAGAATTGAGATATCATCTTGGTAGATTTTTCCTTCCATGTATAAGAATTGCCTTTTCCTGTTGCTTTTGATTAATTTTTCTGGATTGGCCCAGAGGGCTGAGTAAGCAGGGAAGATGGGTAGGGGAAGAGAAGGGAAGCCATCTGTATGGGTCAGGAGTCTCAGATCAGATGAAGATTGGGAGAGAGACAGTATGAGAATGGAGACTCTGCTGGGATAGCAGGGTGCTCAGGGTCAAGAATTTCTTTAAGTTAAAATATGACAATCTTTCCTCATAAAGTACAATTGAGCAATAGAACACAGGTCAAATATTATACTTGTTTACCTTCTATGTAATTGATTTTGATTGTAACAATTTTATGAACCAGAATATTTTAAATTTTTGATAATTCTACTGTATAGGTCAGGACAATTAAGCATATAAATACATATCACCAAAATTTCCTAAATTATTTGTATACAGTTAGCGTCAAATTGCTTCATCACTTTGAAAGTTTTCTGAGGTGAGTTTTAGCACCAATTTTATACACTTAAACAATTTTTTCTTTTCTAAAATTATTTTACTTTTGAAAAATGGAATTATTTCATTTCTCTTTTCTTTCTCCAAATCCTCCTACATACTCCTATATTCCTTTTTGATATTTTTAAATTAATAGCCTCTTTTCCTTAATTATTACTAGATATGTGAGTATATATTATGAAATGCATAAGTATAACATGTTCAGAATTTCCTTTGCAAGAGTATATTAAATGATTGTCTAATATTTAAAAATCATTTTCCCCCCAGAGGGGAAACCAGGAGAGGAGATATCATTTGAAATGCATATAAAGAAAATATCTAATTAAAAAATAAAAAAACCTCAATTTTTGGAAAAGCTTCCATGTATATTTCATTTATAAATATATAAAAATGCTTATTATAACTAGGCCTCTCTCAATTGGAAATGTAAAATTATAATTCCATAGCTATGTGTTTCAAAAATAGTGATGATAGATTACTTTGAAATTAATATGTAAGTGACAAGATGAATAATAGTATAACTAATGTAATAAATGTCTATCACTAGGTTCAATATTTCTATTGAGATACACCTTGTACAATATATACCACACCTATTAACCTTACCAGTGTGAAATAATTTATTTTAATGTTATAATTCCGATTTTTACTTTCATAAAATTTCTATAGCAAATATAAAAACCTGCATAGCTTAAAACTACAGAAGTGTTAGTGTGCACATATGACATAGCCCTGGAAACCAGATTTACAAATAACTACTTAATGGAAACAAGGTTTATAAAATAACTATTTGGGTTATCAACTTGCATATTTCTTCCTAGCTCCTAGGTGATAATTCCAATCCTGAGTTTTTTCACTCAAAGATTATTGATTGTTTTAGTAGGTATGCAGCAAGTGTATCTGAGTCCTTGTTTATTTTTCTATGAATTTCAATCACATGTATAGCATTCACATTTATAAGTATAAATTCATATTATTTATATTTCATTTTCATATGCATATTTCCATATAAAGAACATTTGTAAGAAAGTGCGGATTTTGCTTAAAACAAAAGCAATTATTTTTGAAACTTCTGAGTTTATAAACTGAATTCCCCACTCCTGGTACCAATTTATTTATTAATTAAAGTTCTCTAGAGTCACAGTATTTATGGAATGTCTCTATATATTGAGGGACTTTATTATGATGATTCCCCAACAATGGTCATCTCTAAATTAGAAGTCTAAGAATGTAGTAGTTGCTCAGTCCAGTGAGGCTAGTTGTTTTAGCTGGTCTTTTGTAGAAGTAGATTTCAACAGATGTGTTGGCAAGTAAATGCAAACAGGTAAAGAAGAGCAAATCTCCATTCTTCCAATGTTCTTTATATTGATCTCCAGCAGAAGATGTGTCTCGGATTAAAGGTATACACTACCATGTCTGGATATGGGACTTGTTTTATCTGAGGCTGACTTTTAACTCAAAGATCTCTTTGCCTTAGTCTCCTGGGATTAAAGGCATGTACTCCTTTGCCTAGGCCTAAGCTTTTCATAGCCACTATATCTCAAGATCTCCATACCAATGTCCAGGTCACAAAATTGTACCTTCCAGCCTCAAGATCTGGATCACAGGTAAACCTTCCAATTCTGAATTGTAATTAATTCCAGGTATAGTCAAGTTGACAAACAGTAATAGCCATTATAGTAATCTACCACATACAAAGCCTGAAAGACAAAATCAGATGATCATTGTAATATATGCTGAAGGAGCATTTGCCAGAATCCAACATCCCTTCATGATAAAAGTTGTAGGGAGACTAAGGATAAAATGAAAATACCTCAAAATACTAGAGATGAGTTTCAGCAAACTTACAACTAACATCAAACTAAATGGATCGAAAAATTAATGCATTTCTGTTAAATCCAGGAACGAGAAAGGTTTTCCACTTGCTCTATTTTGATATGCCTCTCATATTCAACATAGAACTTGAAATCTTAACTAGAGCAGTAAGACTACTGGAGGAGGTCAAGGGGATATAAATGGGAAAGATAGAAGTCAAAGACACCATGTCAATACATGGTTCTGATCAAACTAGACAGCTGCATGTAGAAAATCTGACCAAATCCATATCATCTCACATCAAACTCACCTCCAAATGAATCAAAGATCTCAATATAAAAAACATCTTTTTCTGCTACCATATCTTTAGTGCCTGTCATTTTCTATCTCTTCTATCTTGCTGCTGATTCTTATATCTCTAGTTTCTCTTCTCTTAGCTATATATTTTATTTGCAGAATTCCCTGTTTTCTTTGTTGTATGTATTTCTATTTTGGTCTTAAATAGTTTTATTTCCAACTGTTTATTCATTTTACCCTTGATTTCATTTTATGGTTTTATTTATTTCCTCCATTTTTTTCCATTAGCTGTGTTGGAATATTCAACAGTTGCTGTAGTAGGATAACCTGGGTGTAGGTGTTGTTGACTGTGTTCTTACACTGGAGAATAGCCTTCTAGGTCATTATAGGTCTCAGTTCAGATTTCTGAGTTTGTCTGTTTTTGAATGGGTGATTTTTTTCTTGGTTTCTATTTCCTCTCTTGTCTCTGACCAGGGTGGCCTGTGGTTGACAAGAAGTTCACCACATTTGAGGACTGAACTTCTGAGGATCAGCCTGGACTCTAGATGAACAGTATGTTTCTATCTGTGTTTCAGTCTTGGACAAGACAGGGACAAGGTGAGGGGCAATTGGGATAAGGTGAGGAATTAAGTGAGAAGATGGGAAGAGTCTGCAATGCAAATAAGTGGCCTTCCTTAAATTTAGGTTGTCTGTTGTGGCCACTGGTAAAGCAAAGAGCCTTATTCTATAATGGGGGATGAGACACAATGACAAAAATGGAGGGACATTTGTGTAGAGAGCCGCGGTGAGCGGTGGTAGCCAGCAGATGGCGCTGACATCTGGTGCTCTCCCAAGTTTACAGGTGAATTGCGCATATGCCTAGGGCCAGAGTGTGCCAAGTCACGACCCATCCCGGGGTGTATTGCGCTCATGAGCAAATAGGCACTCAGAATGAACACGCTGCTCCAGGACATATATAAGCAGTGCCTTTTCGGGGGTCGGGGGTCGCCCCTCTTGAAGATGCAATAAACAGTGGCTGCAGAAGGATCCTGTGTGTCTGCGTGTGTTCCTGCCGGCAAGAAACCTGCGCGGACAACACATTTGTAGGTATGTGAACAGAGACTGAAAGAGCAGAAGAAGAGCATGGGCAGATGGGTATTCTAACTGGAGTTTTTGTAGCCATTATGGCCTCCAGTGGAGTACGGGGTTTCTCTAGAAATTGTAGTATGGGGTATAGTGATGAGGAAGGATGGAGGGGTAGAATGTAGGCTAGGAATGCACTGAAAGAACTGGGGGTAGGGTGTGCAGGCCAGAAGCCTAAATTGGAATTCTGGCAGCTGGAGTGTCTTGTGGTTAAGCAGAATGCTTCTACTGGTGTTGTAGCTTTTTTTTTTAAATTTATTTATTTTTTTATTCTTTAGATACCGTCGTTTTGCCTAAGGAAAAGAGAGTGTGGATTTGGATGAGAGGTTAGTGGAGATGATCTTGAAGAATTTTTGTTGGGTTTCAAAACAGTAAATAGAATGTATTATATGTAGGAAAATGATATTTTCAATTTAAAAAGAAAAAATAAAAATCTTGAACTTTGAACATAAATAGATATAATTAGAAAAGGATATATCGAATGAGATAACCCAGACTCAGAAATTCAAAACTCTCTCATTTTCTTTATTAGAATTTCCACACTCCAAATCTTCACATGTGAATATATATTCTTTTGTAATGGCAAAATCTGGGCAATTAAAATGGAGTTATTACATAGTATGTAGTAGGTGAGCAAAAATACAAGACAGTAAAAGTGACCTAATGTGGAAATGTGAAAAATGAAGGTTGAACTTTAAAGAGAGACAGAAAATAAAGATAGGTAATCAAGAAAGGTAAAATAACAATAAAAAATCTGGAAAAAAAGGACAATCAAAATTAACTATCTACCAAAAATGAATGAATGAATAAATAAATAAATAAATAAATAAATCACATAGGTATATGTATAAACAAACATATTTTAAATATTCTTTTCCTAATCTAAGTTGACATTGTCTCCTCAAAGAACCTAAGGCTATCTAAGGAAACCACTAGCATGAGATAAATGAGGGCCTCTTTTGTGTTGTTGGTTGGGGTTGTTCATGAGACTCCTAAAACTTTATAGACTACTTCTATTGTCTTTGCTTGCCTCTGAGATGTGGAAGACAAGTCCTCTTTGCTGAAGAGACAATGCATTTCAGACACAAAGTTCCTACTTAGGTCTGACACCAAATAAACCCCAGCATGGCATGGAAATCCTAAGGGTACGGTAGTGGCCACATACTTTGGCAGTAACCAAAAATTCTATGCTTGGACTTAAAACCCACTTAGTATGTTAGCAATAATAACTGATTAAGGGCCTAGCTTGAAGGGTCTAAATTAACATTGAAAGTTGCATTTTGCTTTCAGACTCCATTTTATGATTAACTTGCCCTCTGAACAAACTCAGCTACTGGCAAAACCTCAACTTGCTCCAGGATCCAGGTCACTCTGGTAACAATCACAATTCCTCTGAGCAAATAGCCATTCCACTCCTAACAACAACCAATTAGTTCTTAAGGGGAAATTATCTAATGTCTAAAGTGGAATGAATAAGCTAACAACCATTGTCAATAGAAACATACTAAGCAAGTATCAACCAATCATGTATCTGCCATGTATCATCCAATTATGTATCTGGAAAATCCCTTACCCAGGTATCATGATAAATAGGCAATGTTTGTACCAGTTCAGGACCTTCTACACATTCCAATGTGTTGGAGAGACTGGAGGATCCAACCTCCAGCTTAAATAAAGACTCCGTGCTTTTACATATGAGTTGACTCCTGGAGGTCACTGGTCCTCTGTGAGGATCTCATAATCTGGTCATAATATCATAATAGAAATTAATCAGGCTAATAAAGCCATGTATCAGAGAGGAGAACCTATAACCAGTATCTTACAAAACAAGCATATTTCCTATCTACATGCTAATTATTAGTCCTTTTACCCATAGACAATTGTAGTCCTTGCCCCTCATCAAGGAAAATTCTCTTTACAACTGACAGAGAAAAATAAAGAAAATCAAAACCAATCAAAATGTAGAGTTATGAATACACCCTTTCCAAAATGTCAAGGAACATTGCCCAAGTGAGGATGGAAACAATGTAAAGTACAGGGGATACAGAAATTTGCTGAAAGTGTCTTTGTAGGAATTTCAAAAGCTATACCCTCATAATATCACCAATAAGATTGCTTAAACAAGAATGGAATGTGGACAACAATCAATGTTCTAAAGTGGATAGGAAAATACCATGAATTCTCAGTTCTCCTCAAAGAACTATAGCCCACTAAGTAATGTTGAGAGTTAGAGAATGTCTTCCCTGTGGAAGAGCAGAAAAATTAGTTATCTAATACCAAATTGTCAATCTGGAATACAATACAAGCAACATTATATAGACTTGAATTTTTACCCACACATGTACATGTATGTATGTACAACAATTACTGGAAAAAGAGGTCAATAATTTGAAAGAGATCAAGTAGGGGTATATGAGAACATATCATAAGAAGCAAGATATGGATGGGAGAAATTATACAATTATTTTCTAAAAAATCTTAAATCTTAAAAAAAAAAAAAACAAGTCAACTCACTACAAGTTTTCCACAGGTTAATGCTTTGTTTTGTTTTTGTTTTTCTTTCTTTGAGTTTCTCTCAAGGCAACTCTAGTTCATATTAAGTTCTTGTAAAACTAGGCAGGACAATTATTATGTGATGTATTTTAAGAATGACAGAAATACAAAATATAATCTTGATTTAAATATTGTTTCAGTATTGTAAATACATTAGATATCAGAATGAAAATTGTGACTGCTCTTAACAGCATAGTTTGATGGACTGAATTAGGACCTAATGGAAGCAGGGGCTGAGACTTCATAGCTTAGCACTTTATCAGGAATTTTTTCTACCTATTTATAAATGTGATTATTGAAGAAAGTGAGAGATTTAATTAACAATAATAGAATTCTCATAGTGTTTGTTTTCTTCAAGATTGGGCCAAACACTAGAGCCTCAGTTCTGAACAAGATAAGAACCCAAGCACATTAGGACTTAGCCAAGGCTTTGCACTGAGAAGAACAAGAAACCTTGAAAATATCAGGGACAATAAAGGATTGGTTTTGAGCATTTAAAATGTCTGTACTACATTGCCCTTTAGCATATGTGCTCTAACCAAACCATCTTCCTACATTTGCTCTTCCAAATGGGCATTTCCTATTTTTGTAGTTTGTGAATATTATGGTTATGTGTCATGTTTGAAAAATAAGAATATGGTATTGTTTTTATAGTGAAAAGAAAATTTATGTACCTAATTTCTAAAGACAAGAGAGATATGATATTCCAGAAAACAATTAAGGCGAATATTCAAACTTTAGTTTTAAAGACCAACACAATAAAGCATTAATTATTTTCCCAGGATATTTTCTTAATTTATTTAGAAAGGAAATGATAAAAACTTTTAGTGACAGGAGCCTGTATCTTGATATTTTACCTAATCTTAACTATTATGCCATCACACACTTTGTATAAATCACAAAAGCAAAATAAATATATGTGGAGTTCTTATACCATAAGAAAAGAACAATAACCATTTATTTTCATAAATGGGCCAATCTTCTAACTGAAAGAAGCCTTTCCTTTATATACCAATGAAAGAATACCTTTTATAAGGAAAATTCTAAATATGCTTAAAATTTTTTCCATGTAATAGAATTTTAAACATCACCTTAAAAGTATGTGAATATGCCGGGCAGTGGTAGTGCATGCCTTTAATCCCAGCTCTTCGGAGGCAGAGGCAGGCGGATTTCAGAGTTTGAGGCTAGCCTGGTCTACAGAGTGAGTCCCAGGACAGCCAGGGCTACACAGAGAAAACCCGTCCTGAAAAAACAAAAAGAAAAACAACAACAACAAAAAGTTTGTGAATACATATCCTTGCTTGAGTATAAAACTATTACACCAAATTATGCAACATTTAGAATACTAAATAAAATAAAATGAAACTATTCAACTGGAACGTGCAGCTAGAGACAGTCCGAATACCTAGGAAGTCAATATCTGTTTTACTCTGTGATTACTGCCAAATGATTGAAGTATCTGACAAGCAGTGAGCCAGAGGCTTTTCTGTCTAAACAGCTAGTGGCTCACTGTAAATCTCCTCTCAGTTCTACTGAACCTGAGGTTGTAATTACCTAAAACTGTTGAATGTGCTATGTTTTTCCTAGAAGAGTCTGTCAGAGGAACCATTCAAGGGGAGAAAGAAAATTCTAAAAATACTGCAGTTGAGAGTTCATAGTGTGCAAGAAAGGAGGAACTACTTAAAGGAAAACTGATGTGCACAGCTTGAAGTAACTTGTAAGTAGTCGACTTCATTCTTCTCCTGACCATCCAGGATGGTGCTTTCCTTATTCATGTCTCAAAGTTTAAATGCATCTTGTTCCTAAAAAACAGGTATATGGAAATGTACCATTTCAGTAGTGACCTTAAATGGGACTCAAATCTTTCATTGTGTTTGTTGAATGACAGACATGAACAAGATGAGCAGTGTAATAAGTTTACATGACAACTGGTAAATGTCAGAATAGAAATGTGAGATGAACTTTTCCCCAAAAGCAAGGAAAACCAGTGAAAGTAGCACATGTCAAGTACTTAGTGTATGACAAGGAATCTAAAGAAATGCTCTAGTTTTCTCTCATTCAACACTCACTCAATTGTAGAAGTTTGTTCTGAGAAAAAAAATAAAATCACATCAATAGATGCTGACTTCTTTACATGCACAAAACCATGGGGAAAAGATATTTATTTATTTATTAGTTATTTGGCCAATGAACAAAAGTTGTTCAGATTGAGAAATAATAACATATCTCTCACTAAAATATACAATAATATAAAGATACATGTAAAATATTAGAAAGGCATCAAATATAAAAAATGTGAGTTATGATGATGGAGATATAGTAATAAATATTTATAATATATTTATAATAAACAAATGAATATTCGGCATCACTTATATAAAAAGAGTGCAGTAATTCAGTAGACAAATGATGGATAGATATGTCCTTAGCTTCTGTGGTATGAAAACCACACTTTTAGAACCTTGCTATTAAAAGACCATGAGGAGTAGGTGCTTTGTTTTAAAAGCCTGTTGCACATGCTTTATAAATGAACGTTTACCGGAATTGCCCATTTTTCAGAACTTTCATTACTGAAATTTCACTGTTGTATAGTTATTTATGGCTAAAGTGTTCTCTCTGATTTATTCTAAAAGTCACAGAAATTAGCTGAACAAAAGCTTATATTCACCAAATCACATTTTAAATATTAATATTTTACTATAATTTACCTTGAGTACACTGTCCATAGACTTTGTTGTATTTTTCTGGGAAATTCAAACATCAACATAAAAAGACAGACATTTGATATTAAAGTAAGCCACATCATTGACACATAGTACACCAATTCTAAACAGGACAAATTTTTCAATAAATAATATAAATACAATACAATCAAATATATTATCCAAATAAAGACACAATAATTCAGACCAGTGAACTAATTACATTATAAAGAGTATTAATTACTCAACAGATGTTTTAATAAAAGAAGAACGCCATTCTATGTTAATTATACAGCACATCTGAAGTTTATATTAGTTTTCTATTTGTTATTTTATTATTATTTTCACTATTCATTTTATTTACTTTACTATTTTATTTTATTATTACATTCACATTTTGTGATATTTCTTTCTTTCTATCTCTGAACTGAAATTTCCAGAGATAAGTTGTGTATGTTCAAGGGTCAACCCTTCCTTTAATCAGTTTTTTACCTTCATATATATATATATATATATATACCTGAATTCATGTGGATCATTATTTATTTATACATGAGAAATGTTTATCAAGGGAACTGAAGAAAAGGCACATTTCCTTAAAGAAATAGAAAGGTCGGTGCTCTGGAAGTCATATAGTATATTGCCAAATTAAGGCACACAGGTTCATTGAAATGAAGAGAATGCAGAATATAATATTATTAACATTTATTACTTATAAATCATACATTGCAACATTTTTGTTAAATTAATCTATAGTGTGACATGACTTATTTCTATGCATATGCATGTATACATAGAGTAATTTCAAACTGTTTTAGCTTAAAGACTGTACCATATTCAAATTAATATTTATCATTTTCTACTTTTTTTTTGAGACAGGGTTTCTCTGTGTAGTCCTGGCTGTTCTGGAACTCACTCTGAAGACTAGGCTGGCCTCAAACTCAGAAATCTGCCTGCCTGTGCCTCCCAAGAGCTGGGATTAAAGGCATGTGCCACCACTGCCTGGCTTTCTACTTCATTCTTATGGCTATAGAAATATTGTGTCTATTTCCCACTAAGTGAAACATTTAAATTAAAATATACATTATTAGTGAGTTGAAGATTAGACAGGAACAATTCATTATTCAAAAACCAATTCCATACATTTTAAATAAGTTGCAAGCTTCACATCACCAAGGAAGATGTGTATATTCCAGTTAATTCTTTGAGAATTATAGACAATGTATTTTCATTATATTCACCACCCTACTAACTCCTCACAGAAGTATCTGTACCCATTCAACATTTTTACCCATTGAATCCATTTTGTACAGCCTGGTTACTCTTGGGTATGTAGCCATCCATGTGAACATGTGATCTACTATGCGAAACGCTCTTAAATGAAACTGACTTTCCATCTATGAGAGACTATCGGTTACCTATAGCTTCATTAATAGCAGTAAGACATAATATCTGCCTTCTGCTTCATGGTGAGAATTTTTTCTGGCTTAGAACGATACATAATGGTAAAACCTCAATGGATTAATTTGTCAAAACACCCTGTTGTATCTGAAAATACTGTTTCTTTGAAGGCATTTACAATTTATAGCTTATAATGTTCTACCACATCCTTGTGTTCTGAATGATCCCTGCAGTTTGGCAGGGTGGTATATGATATAGATGTCTCATTTAGAAATGCACATTCTGCAGTCTAATCTCTACACTTGTCTAATTGTATATTTCTGTGTTCATTTCATCTACTGTGTAAAAGCTTTTATTCTGTGATTGTGAGTTTACTAATTTTAGATCTAATGATAATTTGTTAGGAGTAAATTAAAACCTATATCCACTTAAGCAGAATAGCAGTGGCAGGTTCCCTTCTCTGGCCTATAAGGTCGTATGACCTATTGATGCTTGACCCTGATAACAGTGACAGGCATAGGTTTCATCTTGTGGAATGGCCCTTAATTAAAACCAGTAAGTAATGGGTTACTACAATGATACTTATGTTATTATTGTGCCAATTGACATACTTGCATGAACAAGCTCTATTGAATCTACAGTTTCAAGAGTTGAGTAAAAGTTGTAATTACTCTTCAGGTTCAGTAGTATTTATTTATTTATTTATTTATTTATTTATTTATTTATTTATAATCATTTTATTCACTTACATTACAAGTGATATCTCCCACCCCAGTTCCCTCTTTATCAATGCCCCATCCCATTCCCCCTCTTCTCCCTCCCCTTTGCCTCTGTGAAGGTGCATTTTCACCTAGTCACCCACTCCTGCCTCATCCTTTAAGCATTCTCCTACTCTGAGGCATCAACCCTACCTCCCCTCCCATTGATGTCAGATCAGGCCATCCTCTCTACATATATATCCATGTATAATCATTGGTTGATGATTTAGTCCCTGGGAGCTCTGGTTGGTCCAATTAGTTGATATTGTTGTTCTTACAGGGTTGCAATCTCCTTCAGCTCCTCCCATCCTTCCCCTAACTCTTCCGTTAGGGTCCCCAAGCTCAGTCTGATGGTTGGCTGTAGGAATCTACATCAGTATTGGTCAGGTGCTGGTAGAACCTCTCAGAGAACAACCCTACCATGCTCCTGTCAGCAAGCACTTCTTGGCAACAGCAATGGTGTTGGGTTTTAGTGTCTGCAAGTGGGGTGGATCCCTAGACTATCTGTCAGTCTCTGTTCCATTATTTTGTCCCTCTTTCTTTTGGACAGTAATACTTCTGGGCTTAAAATTTTGAGATGTATGGGTGGCCAACTGGAGATGGTGCCTATCTACTACAGGTGGTCTCTACAAGTTGTATTTCCTCTTTATTGAGTACTTCAGCTAAAGTCACCAACCTTGGCTCCTGGGAACCTCTTTCTAGTGGCTACTCCCAGTTCCCCATGCTCCACCACTCCATGTTTCTATTCAATTTCCTGATCCTCTGTATTTTCCTCTGTGCTTTGAAATAGCTCTTCCTGTCCCCCTTTTTTCCCCTCTCCATCCTTGCTATCTCCCAGGTCCCTCCTTCCCTCTAACTCATTTCATTGTTTTACTCCTCATTCTATGTAGGATTGAGACATCTACACATTGGTCTTCCTTCTTACAAAGCTTCAAAAGATTGCAGGTTATGTCATGTGCATTCTGAGCTTTTATGCTAAAATTGACTAATCAGTGAGTACATATCGTGTGTGCTCTTTTTGGAATGGGTTACCTCACTCAGGATGATATTTTCTAGTTCATTCCATTTGCTTGCTAATTTCATGAAGTCATTGTTTTTAATAGCTGAGTTGTACTCCATCATGTGAATGGACTACATTTTCTGTATTCATTTTTCTGTTGAGGGATATCTGGGTTGTTTCCAGCTTATGGGTATTATAAATAAGACTGCTATAAACATTGGAGCTTGATTCATTATTATATGTTAGAGTACTGTTTGGGTATATGATTTCGAGTGGTACAGCTGGGTCTTCTGGTCAAACTATTTCCAATTTTCTGAAGAACCGGCAGACTGCTTTCCAGAGTGGTTGTACCAACTTGCCATCCTGCCAGCAATGTAGGAGTGTTCCTCTTACTCCAAATCCTTCCCAGCATCACTGTTAGCAGAATTTTTGATCTTGGTCATCCTGATTGGTTTGAGGAAGAATCTCCGGGTCCTTTTGATTTGCATTTCCCTGATGACTAAGGATGTTGAACATTTCTTTAAATGCTTCTCAGCCTTTAAAGATTCCTCAGTTGAGAATTCTTTGTTTAGCTCTGTACCCCATTTTTTAATAGGATTATTTGGTTCTCTGGAGTCTAACTTCTTGAATTGGTAAAGACTTTTTCACAATCTGTGGATTGTCATTTTGTACTATTGACAGTGTCCTTTGCCCTACAGAAGCTTTTCAACTTTATGGAATCCCATTTGTCAATTGATGATCTTAGAGCATGAGCCAACGGTGTTTTGTTCAGGAAAGTTTTCCTTGTGCCAATGTGTTCAAGGTTATTTTCTACTGCCTGTTCTATTACATTCAGCATATCTGGTTTTATGTAGAGGTCCTCAACCAACTTGTTCTCTAGCTGTTACAAGGTGATAAGAATGAATTAGTTTGCATTCCTCTATATGCTGAGCACCAGTTGAACCAGCATCCTTTTTTGAACATGCTGTCTTTTTCTATGCATGGTTTTGGCTCCTTTGTCAAAAATCAAGTGGTGATAGGGATGTGGATTTATTCCTGGGTCATCAATTCTATTCTATTGATCTACCTTCTTGTCTCTGTATCAACACCATGAGTTTTTTTTTGTTGTTTTGTTTTGGTTTGTTTTTTGTTTTTGTTTTTGTTGTTGTTGTTGTTTTGTCTTTTTGTTGTTGTTGTTTTTTTATCACTATTGCTCTTTAGCACAGCTCTAGGTCAGGGATGGGTGATTCCCTCAGAAGTTCCTTTATTGCTAATAATAGTTTTTAATATCCTGGGTTTTTTGTGATTTCACATGAATTTGAAAATTGCTCTTTCTATCTCTGTGAAAAATTGAGCTGGAATATTGGTAGGTATTGCATTGCTTTTTTTTTTTTTTTTAGATATTTTCTTTATTTACATGTAAATTTCTCCTTTCCCAGGTTCCCCTCCAAAAAACAAACAAACAAACAAACAAACAAACAAACACAACAAGAACAAACCCCTGTTGCCTCCCCCCTCCCCATGCCTGCTACCCCACCCTCTCCCACTTATTGGCCTTGGCATTCCTCTACACTGGGGCACAAAACCTTCACAAGGCTGAGGTCCTTTCCTCCTATTGATGATCGAATTTGCAATCCTCTACTATACACATGCTGCCAGAACAATCAGTCCCACCATGTATAGTCCTTGATTGGTGGTTGGGTCCCTGGGAGCTCTGAGGGTACTAGTTAGTTCATATTGTTGTTCGTCCTAAGTGGCTGCAAACCCTTCAGCTCTATAGATCCTTTCTCTAATTCCTTCATTGGGGACTGTGTACTCAGCTCAATGAATGGCTGTGAGCCTCTACATCTGTATTAGTCAGGTATTGTCAGAGCCTCTCAGGAGATAGCTATATTAGGCTGGCTTGTCCTTCCTTCTGTCTCTGCTCCATAGTTAATCTCTGCCACTCCTTCTGTGGGTATTTGGTTCCCCCTTTTAAGAAGGAATGAAATGTATACCTTTTGGTCTTCCTTCTTCTTAAGTTTCTTGTGGTTTGTTCTTCCTGAATTCCAAACTTCTGGGCTAATAACTACTTATCAGAGAATGCATACCATGTGTGTTCTTTTGTGATTGTGTTAACCTCACTCAGGATGATACTCTCCAGATCCATCCATTTCCCTAAGAATTTCATAAATTCATTGCTTTTAACAGCTGAGTAGTACTCCATTGTGTAGATGTACCACACTTTCTGTATCCATTCCTCTGTTGAGGGATATCTGGGTTGTTTCCAGTTTCTGGCTATTATAAATAAGGCTGCTATGAACATGTTGGAGCATGTGTCCTTATTACATGTTGGAGCATGTTCTGGATCTATGCCCAGGAGTGGTATAGGTGGGTCCTTTGGTAGAACTATGTCCAATTTCCAGAGGAAGAGCCACACTGATTTCCAGAGTGGTTGTACCAGTTTGTAATTGCTTTTTGTAAGATGGTTATTTTTACTACATTAATCCTGCCATTCCATGATCATGGGAAACCTTTCTATCTTCTGTGTTCTTTGTCAATTTCCTTCTCCTGAAACTTGAATTTCTTGTTATACAGATTTTCACTTGCTTGTTTAAAGAACACCAAGATATTTTATATTACTTGTGACTATTGTGAAGGGTGTCATTTCCATAATTTTTCTTAGCCTGTTTATACTTTGAGTAGAGAAAT
This sequence comes from Montemys delectorum, assembly GCA_019843815.1. Taxonomy (NCBI): domain Eukaryota; kingdom Metazoa; phylum Chordata; class Mammalia; order Rodentia; family Muridae; genus Montemys; species Montemys delectorum. The sequence goes on along the minus strand of JADRCD010056955.1, from coordinate 838 downwards.
GCTACTGATATGTTTAAGTTAATTTTAAATCCACCCACTTTGCTGAAGTTGTTTATCATGTTTTGGAGTTCTATGATGGATTTTTGGGGTAGCTGGTTCTTTGAGAAACATCAACAAAATAGATAAACCCTTATCCAGGCTAACCAGATAGCATGGAGACTATCCAAATTAACAAAATCAGAAATAAAAAGAGAGACATAACAAGAAAAATTGAAGATAATCAAAAATATCATCAGATCCTACTGCAAAAGCCTATCCTTAACAAAACTTGGTAAATCTAGGTAAAATGCCTAATTTCCTAGACAGATACCAGGTATCAAATTTAAATCAGGGTCATATAAACCTTCCAAACAGTCCCACAACCCCTATAGAACTAGAAGCACTCATTAAGTCTCCCAACAAAAAAAAAGCACAGGATCAAATGGTTTATGTGCAGAGTTCTATCAGATCTTCAAAAAAGACCTAATTAATACCAATACTTCTCAAACTATTTCACAATATGTACAGTTGAAGCGACAGTTATACTGAAACCTAAACCACACAAAGACCCAACACAGAAATAGAAGTTCAGATCAATTTCCCTTAAGAATATTGATACAAAATACTTAACAAAATTTTCACAAACCAATAGCCAACATCAAACTAATTGGAGTAAATTTGGAACAATCTCACTAAAATCAGAGACTAGACAAGGCTGCCTACTCTCCTACTATCTATTCAATATAATGCTCAAAGTTTTAGCTAGAGCAATTAGGTAACAAAAGGAGATCAAAGGGACATAAATAGTAAAGGAAGAAATCAAGATATCACTATTTATGGATCACATAATACATAAGGG
>JADRCD010056932.1:0-10010 GCA_019843815.1 Montemys delectorum | reverse complement strand
TCTCAAAGTTGCTTTTGATCATGGTGTTTTATCATAAGGTAGAATAGTTTTGGAAAATCTTTTATATATCATTTAATTTTCTTTAATGAGAGCATATTTCATAAGCAGAAACCACAAGACCTGCAAACTATGTTTTGTAATTATGATTACCATGACAGTATTACTATCTGATATTATTGGTTTTCTCTTTAAACAAGGGAGAATTAGTTCACTTCTGGACTCATATGCCATTGTAATATTATGAGTAGTAAAATAACTTTTTCTTTTTAAATATAGAATGGTGGATGTGTTTCTGAGATAGCAAAAAAGCTACTGTTGTGCTGTAACCTTGCTGATTAAATTAAGAAGATATATAATAAGATAGATTCACATTCTGAGTAGAGATTAATCACTGAAAAGTATATGATTCTTTGAACACATCTTCAGTTGACTACTTCCAGCTAGGTAATTTGATGCAGAAAGGTTTCATTTCTAAAAATTTTTATATTTTCTATATTTTCTGATGTACAGAAATATGTAAGGTTAATCTCATGACATTGATTGGACTGCTTTTTGATTAAGCAAGCATTGTCTTAGTGTTCATGGAGGCTCAGTCAATATTGGATAATATGGAGAAATCAATATTTAGAATGTTTGTATATACCATGCCTCAAATCACCCAGCTTGTGAGTTGGTGTCGTAATCTATTTTGTGTGGTACTCTGGACTATCTGATATTTTGAAGGGTGGTTTATAATCAATAGAAACTTATCATATCACAGTTCTGGAAAACAAGATGTCCTATATCAAGGTGCTGACAGTCAGGCAAAGGCCTTCTTGCTGAATCAGTATAAAGTGCAAGGTGACATTTAAATACATGAGCATGTCCCACCTCTACCTGAGGCACAGGGTAGGTATTTGACAATTGTTAAAGCATTGGTAAAATTTGATATTAGTGTTAATGGCTAGTTCTTTAATATTGTATCATATTTATTGTTCATTTTCCTGTAAGTAAGAAAATCATTAGGGGATGGAGCAGTTTGACTTCATAATTGGCAGCTGTTACAGTCTCCTTTGCTGCCCTAGTGAAATAAAAAGAATGTCAGATAGACAGCCAGTGAAACTAACCTAATGACAACACTGTCTATTTTGGAGGTGTCACAGGTTCCCAATAAATACAACTGATCACTTCATCCCCTGAAGTTAAAGCTTCAGTGACAAGTGCTTCCAACAATTTGTACTGATGCTTTCTTATCATGTGTTTTGGTGAATTATAGATAACTGTATATTCATTTCTGGCTAGGACAGAGGGGGAACCCTCTGGGGGTCTACCAACATACAAGGACAGACTATATAAGGAACTAGAGAAGAACACCAGGAGGTCATGGTTACTGGGATGGCTTCAAGGGACTGTCAATAGGAATAAGGGTCGCGGACAACACGAGCCTAGGATTCATGACACTGATTACTGCTAAGGACTAAAGAATTCCAACTTCCTATGCATAGATTACAATATTGGACTTGCACCTAGACAAAAATAGCTGAAGCAAGTATATTTAGGGGTCTCACTTTGAAGCCTACCGAAGTACTGTAAAATTGTAATGCTACAGAGTCCTACCTATTACTGTTCCAGAAAGATCTTGCTTTCTTTGCTCACTTATGCCAAATGCTGAGTACTCAGGCATTTTGAAGAGGTTCACTGTCTACCTGTGACTTCTGTCTTGGTAGAGACAAAAGAGCTCAGATAGCTAACTAGTAACCAAAGGGCAAAGGGACAAGACCTGATCTTCTCCTTTGATTACAGCCCTTGTGTTTTTCTCTCCCCCTCAATGCTGACACAGTGCTGTTAACTTTGATCATGTGTTTTGGAGGGAACAAAGTTTAAAACCATAGCAGATGGCTTACAAGCTCAGGCTGTTTGGTTCTGGAACTTGATATGTTTGCCAGTAATTTTTTCTCAAGTAGCCTGACAGATTTGCTTGGTAAAAATTAAAACAAAGAAACTAAAACTTCAGTAGCAAAGAGAGATTCAGACAATATTTTTAAGTTTGTATGGATTACTAATAAACTTTGAGTCACTAATAATGCATCAATGCTGCATTAAGGCAAGGAATAAAAGCATATACCTTTGTGTCATTTTTCCAAGAGCCAGCCCAGATTTGACTTCTCTACTTTGCTCGTTGTTTTCTGTTGTCCTTGCTGGTCTGTTTGAGTCTGAATCTGTACCTGCCTGAATGCCATCTTATGAGTCTATGGGTTACTGTATATCTGTACATATGTGTGTGTGTGTGTGTGTGTGTGTATGTATGTGTGTGTGTGTGTGTGTGTGTGTCCGTCCGTAACAAAAAGCTTTGTTGTATCTTTTATTGAACAGCAAAAAAGCATCATATGGAGAGGAAATGAGGGGTGCTATGGTGGTTTTAATGTGCTTGGCTCATGGGAAATGGCACTATTAGGAGGTGTGGCCTTGTTAGAGGAAGTGTGTCACTGGTAGGAGGGCTTTGAGGTCCCATGCTCAGCCCACTTTGGAAGAGACCCCCCTCCTAGTTGCCCATGAAACAGTCTCCTGACTGGATCAAGATATAGAACTCTTGGCTCCTTCTTCAGCACCTTGTCTACCTGGATGATGCCATGCTTCCTGCTATGCTGATAATGGACTGAACTTCTGATCTGTAAGCCAGCTCCAATTAAATGTTGTCCGCTATAAGAGCCTTGGTCACGGTGTCTCTTCTCAGCAATGGAAACGCTACCTAAGACGGGCATTTTATAGAAATCTTTAAGAGAATTTTATAAGGGGTAAGACTCTGACTCGCCTTGATCCCAGCTGAACCACATAACAAACACACACTCTCTGGCAGCCCCTGAATGCCACTTCTAGTGTTTATAAGGCTGCTTTCAGACTATTTCAAGTTTGTAGCAAGTGATTGTCATACCATATGTGCAATCACACTTGCATTACTCTCGGGTCAGGGAAGTGGTGGAAGATTAGAGCTATACATTAGCTCAGGTTGTAAAAAATTGATCACATGGGAAATTCAGAACAAGTAAGGTTGGTTGTTACATTGTTCTCTGGTTAAACAAACAGGCTGATTGCAAAGTACGATAACAGTCTTAAGTTTTAAGTGAACCTCCGGGGTATATTATTAACTCTGCCTGGCTGTGAGGTCCAGCAAAAGTTCTAGTCTCTTAGAATGTAGGTGATATTTCTATCATAATGCATTGCTGTGGAAATGTAATGCATGAGTAGCAAAAGGAAGATCAATATAGTATGAGCTCTCCAGTTTCCTTATCCCTCAGGATACCAAACAAGCAGAGTAGAATAACAGGCTATATTAGTGGTCGATAAACATCATGGATAAGCAGCTTTATAGCTTTCCCCTAGTAGAACCAACATAAAACGGTTCTTCTCTACACCATTTTTCCTAGATACAATCTACTGAACAGGCAAATGAGTCAGCTTATTTGAGCAAATATGCAACTGAAGCAGAGAAGCAGCAGTGAGTTACATGTTTCCTTGATAAGGCCCTGCTGATGTAAGGGAAGTGCTTGGTCTCGGTGTACTGAGCACCATGCAAACACTTTAATGAAGGATTACAGAAGGCTGAGATGGCCTTCAAGGAAATCACTGCACGAGAATTGCTGCTAAATCCAGGAGAAAACTGCTTGAGTGATCACTATATGCTTGTAGTACCTGCTCTGGAAAGTTTAGAAAACTTTTATAGTGCTAGTCACTGAAGTCACTGAAAAGTTCCTTGTCCTTGGCCTTGCTATGAAATTATATTTTAAAAGTAATTTTCTTGATTTGCTTAAGTAGTGTCTTAGTTTTCCTAGGATAAATTAGCTGGTATAGTTACCTTTAGCAGACATGGGAAGCTGGGCAGTGGTAACACACACCTTTAGTCCTAGCACTCAGGAGGCAGAGGCAGGGTGACCTCTATGAATTCGAAGCCAGCCTGGTCTACAGAGTTTCAGGACAGCCAAGGCTACACAGAGAAACACTATCTCAAAAATCCTAGAGGGAGAGAGAGAGGGGAGGGAGGGAGGGAGGGAGGGACAGAGGGGAGGAGGGAGAGGGAGGAGGGAGGAGGGAGAAGGAAAGGGAGAGGGAGAGAGAAAGATTTAACTTTAAGAAGATATTAAAAAGACTGTGTTTATAAATAGTTGAAAATTCCTGTAATATGGCATTTCTCCCAGGTTACATTTCTTCCAAATATGCATGTGTAGTGGATGAATAGCTAGTATAAATTAATAATCATAAGTATTAATATTCATGAATTGAACATTTTCTCAGTGAAACCTACTTTAGATTATGACTTGTTTCAGAAAATATATTGGAATTAACCAAATTTTTATGAGAATATTTTTGATGAAACTCAAAGGCAAACAAGCAACTACCAAGGATGTAGAGGACTCATTTTCTGTAATATTTAACTCATGGGTATAAGCTGCTCTTTCTTTGCTTTTGAGCTATGGGATGTTAACTACATAGTCTGAGGGTATTTTAGTTTTGATAGACTGAATCTAAGATTTACATCATGTGTTGTGAGGCATTAACTGATTTTTCCGGTTAATTTTTGAGAATGCTAATACTTATTTATACTGTCTGTTGAGTTATAATTATTCATTACCTAGTGTCAAGTATTGAGATTAAGTAAAGCCATAAGAGGAAATGTATTATTTACTCAATTGTGAGTTTCTGGGAGGCACTGAGGGTTGCTTTATTGCAAGCAGATACTCATGTTGTAAGATGGAATTACAAAATAGGCTTGAACTGATGAATTTGCTCTTGAATATTTCATCTTTAAAAATATCAGCTCACTTTTCCTTGTCTGTGATAAATATAAAAATTAGATGTGAATCACCAGTGTGGTAGTTTTAAAAGAAACCTTCACAATTCTGTGTTTTATTTCAGTAGATGGATGCTCTAAGTCCTCCCTGAATTTATGGAGCACAGCATATTGATCTACAACCCTTATTTTCAGAAACATCTTTTAAAATGGCAAGGCCATGGTCTTCACTTATTTTTATTTTTCTTTAATTGACAAATGAATTAAGAAGCACTTTCTAGTTTTATACTTCATTGCCTCAAAGCTGGTTTCCATATGTAATTTGTGTGCTGGATAAATTCATAATAATTTAATATTTGAAGTATAAAACTAAAAGGAGGCAGACTTTCTGATATGGGAAATAACAATTATAATTAAATTATCATTTGAGTCAGCCATTAGAGAAAGATCTTTTAAAATGTTAGTGAAAGAAATAAAATTGCCTTAGGGTTTTTCTTTCAATAGTTAGAGCTTATTTGACTATTAAAGATATGGCATTTGAATGTATAATGGGTATTAATCTTGTGATTTAATGAGAGTGAGTAAGAGAGAGAGAACAAATTGGATTTCTATTCTTTTTTATTGTTATTGTTTAGTTTTTCACAGTCCAGTAGAGATCCCCCTCCTAGTCTGCCTTCCCACAATTCCTCATCCCATTCTTTCTCCCTGCCTCCTTCCTCCTGTCTCCAGGAGAACATCCCCAACCCCATACCCCACCAGGCCTCCCCACTCCCTAGGGCCTCAAGTCTCTTTAGGGTTAGGCACATCTTCTCTCACTGATGCCAGACCTGGCAGTCCTCTGCTGTATGTGTGCTGGGGGGTGAGGGGTGGCTCATACCAGTTAGTCTATGCTGCCTGGTTGGTTGCTCAGTATCTGAGAGATCTTGGGGGTTCAGGTTAGTTGAGACTGCTGGTCTTCCCATGGCGTTGCCCTCTTCCAGCTTTTCCTTAATTCAACCTCACGTGTCACCTACTTTTGCCCATTGGTTGAGTGTAAATATCTGCATCTTACTTTTTCAGCTGCTTGTTGGGCCTCTCAGAGGACAATCATGCTAGGCTCCAGTCTAAAAGCACACTGTAGCATCAGTAATAGTGCCAGGCCTTGGAGCCTCCCCTTGAGCTGGATCCCAGTTTGGGCTAGTCACTGAATCTCCTTTTCCTCAGGCTCTTCTCCATTTTTGTCCCCACAGTTCTTTCAGACAGGGACAATTATGGGTCAGAGTGTTTGACTATGGGATGGCAACCCCATTCCTCCACTTGATGCTCTTTCTTTCTACTGTCTTTCTACAAGTTACCTCTCCCCACTGTAGGGCATTTCATCTAAGGTTCCTCCCTTTGAGTCCTGAGAGTCTCTCACCTCCTGTCTCTGGTACATTCTAGAGGGTTCCCCCACCTCTCACTTCCTGAGGTTGCCAGTTTTTGTTCATTCTGCCGGGCCTCAGGATTTCAGTCCTGTTCCACCACCCCAATAACTTATCATGTTACCTTCTTACTGTCCCTGTCCCCTCTCCTACCCAGGTCCCTCCCCCCCTTTGAACCCCCCTCCATAATTGCTTTCTTCTCCCTCCCAAGTGTAATTGAGGCATCCTCACTTGGGCCCTTCTGCTTGTTAACCTTCTTGAGTCCTGTGGATTATCTACTTTTTTGACTAATATTCACTTATCAGTGATTAAATATGATGCATGCCCTTTGGGGTCTGAGTTAACTCACTCAGGATGATATTTTCTAGTTCCATCCATTTACCTGCAAAACTTATGATGTCCTCGTTCTTAATAGCTGAGTAGTATTCCATTGTGTATATGAACTACGTTTTCTGTATCCATTCTGCTGTTGTGGGACATCTGAGTTGTTTCCAGTTAAGAACAACTGTATCTTGAGGAAATCCCTTATCTGCCATGATCCTTAGTCTCTTCATTCATGACATTTATAGATTATACCACAGGCCTTTAAATAGTTTCTGTCATATGGTATACTGCTTGGCAAAACATTTTTTTTTTTTTTACTGGATGGCTTATAAAAGAATTTAAAAGTCTGAGTTATTTTCTTTTTTGAAGGCACACAATTTTGGAGACTGCCAATATATATCTAGGAAAGCCCAAAATTTTCTTAGTAGTCATGTAGACTAAGTCATGCTATATGCTTGGCAGTACTGTAAAAATTCTATACATAACACACACACACACACACACACACACACACACACACACACACACACACACAGAAAGACACAAAGATCTCATGTACAAATTATTGTTGTGTTTTGAGTCTAAAATATGCTCCTATAGGTTCATGTATTAAACATCCTGTTGATAAATAATAAATTCTTAAGAGGTGATTAGAGAGTAGAACCTGGTTAGAGGAAACAGGTCACTTGGAGAATGCCTTTGAAGGGTATGCACTATTGTTGGCTCTGTCTTATCAGTCTTCCTCTGCTTACTGACCTTTATCATGAAAGCAGTTCATTTTGCCATTGGCTACCTGCCATGACAATCTAATGAATTTGCCTCACACAGGCCCAGAAACAACAGAACTAATGATCACAGAATGAAATCTTTGCAATTGTCAGGCAAATAATGCTTTTCCTATGTTAAATGTTTTATGTCATATATTTTGTCCCACCTATGCAAAATTATGTTAATTATGTGTTTCTCTCTATACACACATACACACACCAATATATTCATATATTGTAGTGTGTGTGTGTGTGTGTGTGTGTGTGTGTGTGTGTATGATTTATAACACTACCACATTACTATAGAGCTATAGCCTGGTATATATGGATTGTTTTTCACTGTTGGATATTGAAACTCAGACTTTGTGTGTATAGGGCAAGCGCAATACCACTGAACCATAATATATCTTATTTGATTATATTTTTAATGCCCCTAAGTTGGAGCACTAAAAAAGTGTGTAGATGTGTGTGTGTGTGTGTGTGTGTGTGCATGCACACACGTATGTGTGTATATGTGTGTGTGTCCTTGTCCAAAATTGGCATCAACTGTCTTCTTTAATACTTCTCCATTTTACTTTTTGAGAGAAGGCCTACTGATTGAACCTGGATGGTCTAACAGCTTGTTCCAAGGATCCCCTATCTCTCTGCCTCTTGAGTGATAGGAGTATAGGCAGCTACCATGTGTTTGACTTTTGCATGAGTTGAGGAAACTTGTTCCAGTAATCACAATTTTGGGGCAAGTAATTTACCCACTGAGTCATCTCTCCATACACCAATATCTTCATTTTAAAGATACAATACTTAGGTACAAGAATCCCAGGGAATTTGGCCAAGGAGAAATAACTAAAAAGTGAAAGAATTGGGATTCAGTAGCAGGAGTGTGGCTCCAGAGTCCTTGTTTCAACCATTATCCTAAGGTATTTACTTGCCAATAGAGTGATTAAAGGCTTCTGAAATTTGACATTTATATATAAAAAAAAGTTACATTGCTAAGGTTTCAGAAAGAGTGAAATTCAGAACTGTAAGCTTCCTGTAGTCCGTGTTCACACACTGGCAGCATCTAGTGTCAGGAAGTGGATTTTCACAGCATTCTACTTTCGAGGTTGCTCACATTAGATTATGGCTGAGCATGGCTAATTGCTTGTATTTTTATTTTAAAATCATGTCATACATCTTGATGACAACAATGTGCTTTTCTTTTTTCTCAACTTTCATACCTTTCCAATTTAGAATTACCAGTAGTAAGAAAGAGGCCTATTGTTCATCATGACCGCTCTCTTAGCTATCAAATATGTAAAGGTTTTTATTTTCTTCTTTTAAATATTTAGCATTATCCTTTTTATATATGACATGGGAAGATAAAGGGAAGGAGTACATGTTTATCCTATGAGCTGCAATATCCTCCAGCTAACTTATATGCAATTTTAAGAATGTACAGCACAGTAGTATACAGAAAATGAAAGGGTTTTTTGTTTGTTTTTTGTTTTTGTTTTTGTTTTTGTTGGTTTTTTTCCATGTACTATATTTCCACTTCTTGGCCACAAAATCTAATTGCACATTTATATCCTAACTGTAAAGAAAAAGAGATATAGTACAGTTTATGCTTTTTCTCCTTTTTTAATCATTAGAAAGATCCAGACAAAATTTTTTACCTTGTGTTACAAAATTGGTAGTTGCTATGAGGCTGCACGTCTTAGATTTGAGGAGATGTGATAAATTCAAAAATAAAATATTGGTTGCCCAGAAATCTTGAATTAGAACAATTTCCATGACAACTTGTACAGTTTTCTTTAATAAAACATTTTCACACTTCACACACAGAATCTACATTCTGTTGTTTTGCTTCAAGTATTTGGTTCTATGTGAAACAGTGTGTGTTTTAATTCTGATATTTCATGTAGATATTTTTAAATATAGAAAAATGTGGCTATTACTTGGCAAAAGAAATTAGGTCACTGATATCATTAACAAATATACATACATTATTTTCCTAATAGTATATCTATTGACATATTCAGAAACAAATACCAATTATGCCCTTCACATAGGTAGGTACACATGAGGTATGCAATATAGGTATTTAAATATTAAGGATATATCATCCTTTTGGAGATAGAAAATGTTTATAAGTTGAGAAACATAAATACTAATTCATGACTGATAGAGGAGTTGAGAAGACTGAGTAGTTTCTAGATATGAGGATATGAGGTACTTGAAAATGGCTAAGGTGAGGATGGAACTTGTGAACTAGACAGTGAAGAGATTTATTATTGACTAAAGCTATGGAAAGTGGTGCAGTAGACTATCCATGAGGGTTCTCCTGAGAAACAAAACTAACTAGTAGGAGATCTCTCTCTCTCTCTCTCTCTCTCTCTCTCTCTCTCTCTCTTTCTCTTTCTCCAGAGATTAATTATGAGAACTGGCTTCCATGTTTATAGAGGCCAACAAGTCTCACAAGCTAACATTTTCAAAATCCAAGAACTAGGAAAGCCTAACTGGGCTAAAATGTCCCAGAACAAATCAAGCTGATGAACTCAAAGTAATTTTGAGTCCATGTCCATAGATTTGAGAAATGAGAGCTCTAATGTCCAAGGAGAAAGGATGGCAGATGTTCCAGATGAAGAAGAAAGGAAAGTCACCCTTCTTCTTACATTCTGGCTCTCAATGAATTCAATGATAACTGTCTATATGATTTACTCAGTCTTCAATTCAAAACCCATTCTCTTTGGGAACTACTTTGAAAGGGACACTGAG
>JADRCD010056920.1:0-13956 GCA_019843815.1 Montemys delectorum | reverse complement strand
TGAATGAATGGAATCCATACCCTATGAACCTCGAAAAGGTGACTGGGGTTGAAGTATACCCTGTAGTTATGATTATATTTTGATAGCAACATTCTAAAATAGCATATGATATATTTAGTACTGCCATTGCGTTATTTCCTGAAGCTTTCATCCCCAGTGCAAAATCTGGAATATATTACATTATTCAAATTTGACTTTCATTTTCTTTCAATTGAGAGATATGTTGGTTCCTTGTTCTTGCTATCATGGCAAAACTGGTATAGCTTTGAAGCCAACACAGGATCCATCAAAATGCAGTATGAGGTCTGTGAAGATGGCTTGGTAGATAAAGTGCTTTCCATACAGGCATGAAGAATTAAGTTTGGATCGCCAGCACCCAAGGAAAATGCAAGATGTGATGGCATGTGCCTGTAATACCAATGCAGCAAGGCAGAAACAAGATCTCAAGGACTCCATGGCCACCCAGTCTAACCAATCAGTGAGAGACACTGTTGTAGAAAATAAGATGGAGACCAACCAGCCAAGACATGAGACATCAACCCAGCCATATCAGCATCCAGAAATAAATGCACATGTGAATATGCACATGATATGCAAACACAAACAAACTGAGAAGTCCGTCCTAATGCCTAGCTTTAAGTAAGTTCTACCACACTGTATCTCCTGGGTCCTCCTTACTTCCCCACCAAAGGATTAAAATGTTGTATAATGCCCTTTCTAATTTCTGTGGCACATACTGATACTGAAGACTACTTTTATCTAGACAAAAACTCTTGACCTGAGAGGACTGAACTAACATCAATCTCTACAGTCTTTGTTGTTTCCCTTTAACTACAATATATATTTTAAGTTCAATAAGTACAATATACAATTTAGGTTCGTTACCATATAACAAATATGGAAACAATGCTTTCCAAAGGCTTCTCTTAGTCAGAAGTTTTACATTCTTAGATTGGCACAATGCTATTGCTTTTTAAGATATCTTCCAATAGGACTCACACGTCTTTTCCTTTTGTTTCTGTGTTTAATCATACTGAACAAAATGGGAGACTGAGACTTCCACTTGCCAGTGTTTGAAGCCCAGCCTACTCAATTTTTTCCTTTACTCTTGTCAAATTTTACCAAAATTGTCAACACAAGACAAGGCAACTAAAACATATCTAAATTCAGAAGGATTTCATTCAGTATCCTTCAGATTTTTAAATTATTTAGTTGGGATTCTTCCAGATACCAACAAGGCAGAGATAGCACTAAAAGATGCAACGTTCAGTCCCATAGAAGAGGGAATAGGACAAATTCAAAAGGAGAGTCCTTTGGCCTTGAGAATATGGAGAATGGTAAACAAAGTCAAGCACTGAATCAAAGGTTTGCATACTTGCTATAACTGTTTTCTATAAAGATATGCTTGGATTTCTCCAGTGATTAAGTATATGCTTCTTTGGGTTTTCAACCAAGTCTGGATGTTGGTAATATTTGCTGCTAAAGGACTGGTGTTGTCCACATGATGTTCTATTGCATTATTGCTTTTTTCAAATAATACAATATTTTGGTTTTGCATGGAGTTCTTGATATGTAAATAAGGCTTTATTTTAATGTATATTGTGACACTTATTTTCAAGTCCTAGGTGCTAGTCTCATATTACCAGATGAATCCATATATAAACCTACACTTCAAAGTTGTTGATCTATCATTTTAGTAAGGAAGTCATATTTCTTATTAAATTTCACTTGTAGTTTCAATATCCTTACATGTTTTATTTTATCCTTTGCAATAGCTTCTAGCTCTATAACTCACTAAGTGGATATAGGTTATGATCCATATTCAGAATTGTTAGTGTATTTAAATACATCAGTAAAACTATCATAGGCATGATAGATATAGTCATGATAGATATAGTCTTCATGATGATTTAGTCATGAAGATGGAACTACTGGCTACCAATATTTACTGAGTTTCTCTATGATATTCCAAGCCACCTAGGTAAGTTCTAAATGTACAAATATCATATATCATCAAAGTACCTACAGTCTAGAGAATAAGAAAATGTTACTGAGCAATCACATCTTGCAAGACTTAAAGAAAGGGGTGGGCCTATTCTACCCTTTCTAAAGTAAATTTTTTAGCTTAACAGAGAAAAGAAATATAGGATTCACAGAAGACATGCAGAGGAATTTGGAGAGGGGTTCATTTATATAAACATCTATACTAATGGGTAGAATATATAGCTGATAAAAAAAATCAATTGGTTTTGGAGGCAGAAAATGTTAGGAAACTTGTTCTCAAAGTGTGATCTGCTGACCAGCAACATTAGCATATTTAAGGTACTTGTGAGAGATGCCAAAATTGAACCCCCACCCCAAACTTTCTGAGTCAAGAACATTGGGAGTGGACTTCTGTGTTTCAACCGACTATTCAGGTTACTGAGACCCACAAGCTGACAGAATAATCTTAACCCTAACCAAAAGAGAATCCCTACCCAAATTTACCAAGATTCAATGTCTATCATGTTGTCCACATGTACTTGGTCACACAAAAAGTGAAGAATTAGTCATTCTTAAGCTAATTGATTCATAACTCCCCCCTCCTGGTTTATTCCATTCACTCCATCTATCAGTATCATGAATTTGTGATAAAATATTTTTGCTTCAACTTTCTTCAGATGATAGTTTCTAAGATTAATCTTTATATGACCTTAAAAAAATTCTGACTGTAGTAAAGGGCAAATAAAACTTAATTGTAACTACCTTAAAAATTCCAGGAAGAATGCTAAAAGGAATGAGTATTGAGAATTAGTTCTAGCTATAGGATAACCTGGATAATATTCTTCTAGAAATTAGGGGTGGGGGACATGAGTTGAAACATGAAAATTGCTGCAATTACAAAGCGCTTTTGGTTATGTCTTTTGTTGTTGTTATAAAAGGATTTCATTGGCACTCCTGCTAAGATTAATAGTGGTTTTTTCTATCCAAGTTGGCATCTTGAAATATTTTGGTGAGTGCCAAACTTCCTATTTCCAGAAAGTATTGCATTCTAACAGCTGTGATTCCTGTCAAGGGATTCAGCAAGATGCCTTGGCCATCTGCTAGCTTCCTGCAGGTAACCTCCTGCCACCAGATCTAGCAGCCTAAAGGAGACAAGCAGAAAGCAGCTTCTGAAATCTGCCCTCCATCTTGTAGCTTTCTTTGATGAGCATCTATACCCTTTCTTCCATAATTACCTTTATGCCACAACAATCACCATCTCTCCTCTTTACCAGAGTTACTCACCATCCTTATCTTCCCAAGATGGCAGAAATACTTAGAATGCAGTATTTTTTTTTTCAGTCATAAAGCTGGAATGGGCCCAGGAAAAATGAGAAGAAATTAAAAGCACTGCTTTCTCCCACTAGGTCTGACTTTTTTTTTTTTTGTATTGGCAGCATTTCAATGGCTCAGATAATTCTCAACATTCAGCATCTTTCAAAGACATTTGGTGATTAAAAGTTTACTAAGATCCAGGGTGCTGGTACAGAGCACCAGAGTTAATTATTAGTAAAAAGAGCCAAATAGTGCCCAGCTGTCACAAGTAGTAGTGATGTTACTGGTCTCCAAAAAACACTGAGAAGTTAAAATTCTAAAATAGAAAAATTCACTAGTGCCCACCTCCACACCAGTATGAAGCTCTATTTGGTCCTTTCATATAAACAATTGCTGTCCTGAACATTAAACAATGAATCTAGCATCAGTGATGCTCAGTCTAGTTGTGGGAACATATTAGGTAAATATATACCAATGAATATCTGTGTGTTTCACTGAAACTATATCTGTTTATTTGATAATTATTTTATCAATGAACACATGACTATAAGTCCACCATATTAGTTATACTTAGTCTCCTTTTTTTTATTTACTTATTATTTTTTTTTCTGTTTTTCGAGACAGGGTTTCTCTGTGTAGCTCTGGCTATCCTGGAACTCACTCTGTAGACCAAGCTGGCCTTGAACTCAGAAATCCGCCTACCTCTGCCTCCCAAGTGCTGGGATTAAAGGCGTGCACCACCACCGCCCGGCCTACTTAGTCTCTTCTAATACCATCCTTTAAGACACAAATTCATCAATACATGTGTCTGCTAATGATGGAGACATAAATTGAAAAAAGAAAACAGGACCAGCGATATAGCTTAGTGGCCATGTTCTTCCTTACTTACTGTGTGAGTGCCTAGATTCAAGCTGCACCATTGCAAAACAAACACAGAGACACACCCACACATCTTTGGTGGCTAATAATTTTCTTTTAATTCTGTGACTCCTTTAGGGTATATTCCAGGAAGTAGAAGAGCTGTTGCATTAAATGGTCTTTCACTTTAAGTTGCATCCTACTTTTACAAAGTAAAAGAAAACTGTAAAAGAATTTTTTAAGGTGAGGGACAAGTGAGATTGGGAGCATCAAGACAGATTACTGAGACTGATCCTAACTTCCTGTCTACCACTGCTGTATTCCAGGATCTTGATGCTCACCATCTAGTTCAACAATCAAGTAGTTCTCAGCCAGGGCCCCACACACGCCTTCATTCAAATCAGATCAACCCTAACAACCATTTCATGCTTTCTATTACCAACCCCGCAGTAAATCTGCCCAGTCCGCTATAACAGAAACAACATTCACAAATACCTCACAGACAGAAGACTGAGGCCATAAAGGCGTCAGTCCCATGTCTCACTCACTAATGGGATTCTAGGAGACTGTGTGCTTACCAGTTAAGGATGCTTTTGTTTACTCATGAAGACTTCACAGAGCATTGTTCTTCGCTTTCTCCAGGGTCAGCCCTTTCTTAAAATGCTTACAGCAGGTGCTTTTTAAGCATACCATCTGTCAATTTTGCAAACTGTTGCAAGTTTGTTCATGACTTAACTTCATCTGTCTCAATAAACTTTGTAAATCTCATTGTAAATTTTTGTGAAACAATCACTTTCTGAGGAATACACTTCAATATTCTTTATAAGGCATCTTGCAGCATTTGTCTGTCAAGTAATCTACCTTCAATTCCCCCTTAGGCAATGCTA
The DNA here is from genome assembly GCA_019843815.1 of Montemys delectorum. Taxonomy (NCBI): domain Eukaryota; kingdom Metazoa; phylum Chordata; class Mammalia; order Rodentia; family Muridae; genus Montemys; species Montemys delectorum. Next base: position 8,914 of record JADRCD010056920.1, on the reverse strand, counting down.
AGGACCAAGAAAATAGTGGACTTAAGTACAGGGTTTGTAGTGAGGTCCGTGCTTAGGGTTAGGAAAAATGAAGTGTCTTCATTTTTACTATGCTTTAATGGACATGCAATCAGTAGGACATGGATCCCACCTAACCTTGTGATACTTGCCTACCTCCTGGCTGATCTCACATCCTATAGCCTTGCCATAACAAAAGAGAAAGAAGCCCTCACTAGTATAATTTGTAAAAATAAATATGACTATTTGATGATATTTCAGTGTATACTCACATATGTAGCTCATATAATTCTCACATTTCTTACCCAGTGTTGAACACTATCGTGTAAAGACTGAGAAAGTACAATCAATAAACTGGGTTACACTCCCAGACTTGCTGTGATAGTTCATCTTGGTTGTCACCTTGATTGGATCTGGAATCATCTAAAAGAATCTGGAATCAACTAAGCTCTGTAGAGATAAGCTATTTCCTGGTTTGGATTCAGTGATGAGAGAGAAACTCTTGCACAGAGTAAGGGTTACTCTCCAGCAGTGGTTTAGTTTAAGATAATCCAATGGAAAAGCTATTGCTTTATACCAGCCTAGCTTCACTCTCTGCTGATGAGAGAACCTACTTTATTGTTGTTGCTGCTGCTGTTGCTGTTGTTACCATCCTTTGCTAACATTAAACCCAAGCTTCTTCAGCCTTCCAACATGAACTGAAGACCAGTGACTCTATAGGAATCCTCCAGGCCTCCAGTGACATACTGAGAAAACTGAAGAAGCATCAGTTTCATGAACTGAGCAGTTACTGTGTTCTCAGCCTCTCTGTGGTGGAGACAGTGATTGTTGAACTACTCAACCTATGTCATGTAAGTCAATCTAATGAATTCATTGCATTAGATTTATTTTTTATATTGATTCTCTTCCTCTAGAGAACCCTGACTAATGGACCTGTAGTTTACTAGTATTGCAGTTATTAGCAAGTTATTTTCTCTTCTGAAAGATGGGCACATAGTACGAAGTTTATAGAGCTATTAGGAAGATTAAACATTCAAATAGTAGGCACATTAATGGTTTCCCAGCATAGAGGAGTGTATATTGTAATCAATAGAGTCAACTTGAGATGAGTTTTTCAAGAAGATATGGAAATGATTGAAAATTGTATTATATATTATCATTTTTCAGCTACTAGATCTCTTGGGATTTAACTTACCCATTCTCTAACTACCTCTTACTAATATCAGTGCCCATAGTCGGGACCTCTCAATCTTTCTTTTGGGCCATATACAAAACTCTAGCTTGTCCAAGTAGCCTGCCTCTCCCCTTCTTTGAGCCAATTTCTTTAAGAATAAAACTAAGAAAATATTTGTTTTTTTACTTCCCAAAGAAAAGCATACCAATTCCCTGTTCTTCAACATGACCCATAAGTCCATTAGCAACTTCTTCCACAAATCATGTTACGACTTTTGCTTTCTAAACCACCCAGGCTGCCTCTGCTCCAGTATATGTACTCATTCTCACGGTCCATTCCTGCACCATATGCAGCTCAGCATGTTACCTTTGCAACAGTCATCCCTACATATATGTCATAGCATTTCTTCTCTACCTAAAGAACTTTGTTTTCCTGCCAAGGTCTTCTTGATCATCACCTTCACCAATCATCCAATTGTAGCTCATGCAGATTAAATTCCCCCTCTGCAGTAACTCCCAGAATACACTTACTATAATCTCCTCTAAGTATCCAGGTAAAAAATTTCTTGCTCAGTTCATCAGAAGCAAGCACTAATAGCTTGCTATGACTCTAACTATGAGTCAGATTTTCTTCTAAGTATTATATATATATAATATAAATTATAAATATATAATATAAATAATATTAATAATATATAATAGAATATAAATATATAATATAATATAATATAAATAATATTAATAATGTATTATATAAATATATAAATATATCATATATATATAGGATAGTCATATCACCATCATTTTATTTTTGAAAAATTAACTAAGGATTAAAGATATTAAGAAACTTGACCAAGACTGCAAGTTACTAGTGAGCAAGTCAAGAATGAAAATCAAATTGTCCCACTTGAGAGCACACAGTATTAACTACCATTATCATATCATGCTATACATCCCAGCTCAAGCTCATTATCTGACATGTTATAATGCTATATAACAAGTCATTTCCAATTTTTCTTAAAACCATAAACACTTACTATTTCACAGTTTCTCTGGTCCAGGAATTTGGAAGCAGCTATTGAGGGGATGATCTGTCTGAAGGTCTCTTGGGAGACTGCAGTCAAAATGAAGTACTTTGTTGTACTGATTCAAATGCTTAGACTGAGGGATCTGCATGGTGCTACAAATGGGCAGAAGCCCTCTGGAGCCTCACTTGTGGGCCTCTCCACAGTCTGCTTGAGTGGCCTCATGATATGGTGATTGACTTCTCCAGAGTGATAAATCAAGACAGCAAGTTGGAATTCATAATGTATTTTATCACCTAGCCTCATATTAACTAGAACTCATATTCTGTTATGTGTATAAATTCCACTGGGTATATATCTAAGCTTTAACTTAGTATGGGAAGGAGCTTCAGACAGCTTTGGATACCAAGAAATAAGGATTATTCCAATTTCCTAAAATATTAAATGGAATATGTTCTAGATCTGGGTTTTGTAATCTTTTCCATTCACAACACCTTTGCACCCAAGAAATGTTTATTTGACTCTTGACATACATATAGGTGTGTATATCTTTGTATATAAAACAAGTATTTACTAATCTTAAATATTAAAGACATTTTTATAAACAACTATTTGATATACATATATTTTTACCATTTTTTTGAGATGTAAATAAATAAAATAATAAAAAAGATGAAACATCTGTATGCTAATGAGATGGGTTGTTCTTTTTTTTTACATAAAAATTAAATCTTGGATGAATATTTATATAGGATATAAAACCAACCAGACCCCCCAGAGCTCCCAGGTACTAAACCACCAACCGAAGAGTACACTTGAGGCTCCAGCCTCATATATAGCATATATATGGCTCCAGCTGCATATATAGCAGAGGATGGCCTTATTTGGCATCAATGGGAGGAGAGGCCCTTGGTCCTATGAAGGCTTGATGCTCCAGTGTAGGGGAATGCTAAGGCAGTGAGGAGTGGGTGGATGGGTGGGGGAGCACCCTCATAGAAGCAGGGGGAGGGGATGGGATAGGGGGTTTGTAGAGGGGGAAACCAGGACGGGGGTAACATTTGAAATGTAAATAAATAAAATATCCAATAAAAATAAATAAATAAATTAGATTAATGAGGGCTTTAAAAAAGAAAAATATGTCTTCAGCATTTTTCAGAGTTTTCAACTGGTTTGTAAAATGTCTTCATTTTTTTGTGTATGTGTGTATGCCAGTGCACCATAGGCATGCAGGTGCCTGTGGAAGCCTAAAGAGACACCGGATCCCCCTTTGACTCAAGTTAACACACATAACATACAAATCAGGTGGTTGTCAGTCACCTAAATTAAGTGCTGGCAACTGAAACTGGGTCTTCTGCAAGTACAGCAACCGCTTTTAACTGCTGAACCATCTCTCTATATTTATATGCTCATCAATGCTGAGACTGCCATTTTGTATAAACATATACTACAAAATGCTGAATATATGTTCAGAGCTATTTCAAAAATTATTAGGAATTCTACTCTAATCCTAAGCCAAAATTCATTTGCTGATTTTTCAATACAACTCAAATCAATCATTCAGAAAGACATACGTGTGTGTGTTGTATGCATGTATTCATGCAGGTGCATGCCCATGTATTGAAGTGCATGTATAGGCCAGAGTTTGACATGTGGGATCTTCATGGATTGCTCTCCAGTTTATTTTTTGAGACTGAGTTTCTCACTGAACCTGGGTCCCATCAAGTAGGTTAGTCTGGCTGGAAATTAAGATTTAGTGGGTTCAATCTCCATCCACCATCCTTAGAAGTGGGACTATAGACATGTGTTACCATGTCCAAGTTTTACATGGGTACTGGGGATCTGAAATAAGATCACAAAGCCTGCACAGTAGGCACTTTTCAGATTTATCTACCTTCTCAGCTCCTTGAAGAGCAATTTTTAGAATCTTATGATCCATAGTCAAACATACTATCCATTGAACCACTAGGTCAGTACTTCAAAGAGCAATTTTTAAAAATCAGACATTACAGTACACAACACAATCCAACTTGATATATGCTTAAGAATGCCAATAGGAAGACAATAAAAATGTTTCTTTTATATGGCTAACATATTATGTTTCTGTAATAGCAATGCAACATAGCAAACACTGTCAGAAACACCTTAGACTTATTACACTTTTATACTGAATTAAAATTTTTTCAATGTTCAGAACTCTTTTATTATTCCATGGTATTACATCACATTTAAATACAAAAGCAATAAGTAAGTTGTGTTCTGGATAATGAGAAATTTGTGTTAATCCCTTATGTATCTCAATAGCTCCATAATTACGGAACACTGTTCCTAAATTCTGGGTGCTTGTCTTTTTTCCTCATGTCTCCAAATGGAATATTAAATTAATTCAAGACTTTAGTTCCGTTAAATCCCAGTAGAAGCCACAGGTGAATATCCACTAACTTGGCTTCCATTCTATAGTTTTCAGCAAATGTAACAAAGGAGAACTTCTCACAGTTTGAAATAGTTATGTCCTTAACAGGAAAACACATTTATGTTTGATTTCGGGATTAACTCTATGGTTAAATGTCAGTATAAACCCAGCCTCTGGACAAAGGCTTATTATCTTCTTTAGCTCAACATCGGTAATTAAACTGGGACAACAAAATCTCTTGGGTATAACTGTAAATATAATAAAACTGTTAGGTTTAGCCCTCAGGCCAGGCTTGTTTTCAAGCCAAGATTGTATTTGCTTAAAATAATTGTTTAATATGATTTTGGATATACAAATATAAAAACTTAATACTGGAATGAGACATATAACAAATTCACAGTGACATGAACACATATAACAAGCTTTATTCTAAAGACCAATCCATATTACTAGCAATAAAAATTGGATATGGGCTGCTCACTCTTCCAGACACTAGTACCACATGACTAGATTGAAAAACCCATAGAAGCTAAATCAGATTTGCCTTGGTAGCAGCTAGAAGCCAATCCTCACATAGGCTTTACTACAATTACAGCCCATACATTGATCCAACATGCTGTCTTTTCTGTAAATAAAGTTTGATTGAAGCTCAACCATGCTCACTTAGCTTATAGATTATCTGTAGCTACAATGGCAGAGTTCAGAAATTGAGGCTGTGTGGCAAATCTGAAAACAGTTGTGTTCTGGTAATGTACAGAACATGTTTTCCTGATCTGTACCTCAGAAGACTTGGCCTTAGGCAACCTATTAGAAAGCCAAGATACCTGTTTCTACTAAATGCTATTCCAAATACCTTTATGGAAGAAAGGGAAAGATATTGCTCCTTATGTCAAGGCATTACTTACACAGAGTAAAGGCAAAATATTTTGTGTGTGATGCTGGGAATAGAATGCAGAGTCTCACACATGCTAGCTAAGCATCTTGACACTGAGCTGTACCCACTTCTTAGCCAAGGGATAAGCTGTAACATACATTACCCATATAACCATTGGTCAGGTTAAGATAGAGAATATCTTTTGTACTTCCTCAGTCAATAACTCCCAAGAAAGATTGCTACTATTTTCACTTCTATCATATGGATGAATCTTCCTGCTCTTGATTTTTATATGCATGGAATGAAATAGTACACTTCTTCTTGTGCCTGGCTTCTCTCATTCAACATTATGTCACTGGCAAATATATAGTACTCATACCGTGGCACTTTCTTCTGCATTGCTGTCTGAACAACAATCAATTGCACAACTAAAGCATGATGTATTAACCTATTCTTCTGTTGGTGACCATTATGGTCTGTCCAGTGGCTGCCTGACATACTAGTTTGAGAAATACAAGTTTTGACATCAGCCATGTGTTGGCAGTTTACAAATCTATCCTCTGAAACACTTCCTGCACACTCTACAGGCTGTCCATCATGCCATAAACAGGACAGTAAAGGCCAGAAAGGCTAATTCCATCATGCCACATAATTATACTCAAGCTCTCACACTGAGGCTTTTACTTTGTCCCTTTGAAAAGTGGGATGATAAGTTTAGCAGTTGTCACAAAGTTAGGAAAGCACAGGCTGGGGTGCTAATGCTCTCGGCTCCTTGTTCTTCCATTTAACTGAACTACGAATTGAAATGTAATTAAGATTGGTGACAGCTCTTTACTGCAATGCCCAATACAACAGATTTAAATCACTAAAACTTCACACTTCACTCTATGTCTGAAGACATGGATACTCACCTTGACAAGGGCAGAAAATAAGTTTTAACCCCTCTGCAAAAATAACTGAACATCAAAAATATGGCTCCACCCTCAGGGTTCTGCACAAAAGCATGGGTTGGGAAAGAATAATAACTCCATAGGTTTTCCTGTTTTCTACTCAAGTCTTTAGTGCATGTAGCAGCAGACTTAGTGGCATAAATCAGAAAATGATAATGAGACATGAAGGAAATTCTCATAAATCACGTTACTAAGTATAGTTACATCGTAGATGTGGAACCCAATTAAACAGATGGCCACATGCTGTCAGAATTAGCCCCTAATCAATAAAGATGTTCATTTGAGAAAATCACCTCAATTTTTCACTTCTTCAGTGAAGCACAGAGGCGGCAGTTGGGAGGGGATGGGGGAGTCCCAGGAAACCCAATGGTGAGATATGTAAGAAGAAATTTCACCTGTCTTAATTTGTAGTCCAGAAAATCAGAAATGAAAGAGGGGAGAAAAGTCACCCAAAGGATTCGTTGTCATCTTGCCTGGTAATGTAATTTACAATGAGAGCAAGCACTGGTCATTAGGAAAATAGAAACAGCTTGAATCTCTTAATTAAAATACTGCTTCAAATTGTTCATTTTAAAACCCCTCAGCCCATGAGCTTTCTAGAACCCACTGGGTTACCCGGAAATGGCTACTTTGTCAGAAAAGTTCTGATAGGGTCAGTCCTTCCCAGACAAGAAAAAAGGCACAGCACTGGGAAACCCTGGAGATAGAACTATTGTTAGATACATTTAATTCCCCAAAGGAGCAGTAAGCCTTTAGTGACATTTGAAAGAAGTGGAAACACCACTGAAGAGACAATCTCATCACCCTCTTCTTGCATAAGAGCTGACCTTTTACACTCACTAGACTGGTGACAATTAAGTCTGTAAATACCAAGAGTTGATGAAAGTGAGGAACAAAAGAAACACTGTTGGAATTTAGAACACCCACTTTAAAAAGCATCTGGTGATATCTGGTAGAGAACTTGCATATTATATTCTCCCGGCAAGGAGTTCCACCCTAAGGAATATCACCCTGGCTGATTACAGAAGACAATGCACAAGCCTATTCAGAGAAGCCCCATTCCTAGGAGTATAGAATATCTGCAAGGGTGGGGATGGAAAGGGTACTGAATAGGAGATAATCTGGGTGTATGGTCAGACAAGTGAATACTATACAGCAACATATAGTAAAATTTTAAAAAAAGCACATACTGCCACATGTTCTGTATATATACCTTAAAAATAATGGGGCTGGAGAAATACCTGAGTAGTTAATAGCACTGACTGCTCTTCTAGAGGATCCAGGTTAGATTCCCAGCATCCAAATGGCAGCTCACAACACAACTATCTGTAACTCTAATACCAGGGAATCTGATGCCCTTTACTGGTTTTTGTAGGTGCCAGTCAAACATGGGGGCATAGACATACTTCTAATCAAAACACCCATATGCATGAAACAAAGTTTACAAATAATGATGTTGACTGAAAAAAAACCACAACTCTAAAGACTATCTATAGTATAACAAATTTTTATTATGTTGAAAACAGTATCATTAATGGTGCCTGCATAAATTGCTAACCTTTTAATTTTTAGAAAACAAACATAGCCCAGCACAGTCGCATATTTTTTTATCCCCATATTAGAGAGAGGGGGTAGGGAATCTCTATGAGTTCTAGGCCAGCATGGTCTATAGAAAAGGACTAAGCCAGTCAGAGTTATATGGTGAAACTCCCCCAACCAAAAGATAAATCTAAAAAAGCAATATGTTGGTTACCTCTGAGGTGATGGGGAGTGTAGGACAGGAAGCAGATGGGCAGATCAGATGACACTGGCGGGATTTCAGCTCCTTACTGAGTCACATTTTAATGGCACATGTTGATGTTCCATCCTCTCATATACTTTCTAACTTAACATGGACCAGCATAGTACACCAATTCTTTAGAATGTGCCAAATATTGTATAATAATAAAAAAAGTCCTATTAAGATTTAATGTCACTTAAGAATTCTGAAGACAGACTTGAAGGGGATTCCTTAACCTAATTGTCCCTCTTCCCAATGTTGCTATTGTAAGTAAATCTTCTCCTACTTATCACTAGTAATATGACTCTTTTAGTAGACTTATTATGTATGTCTACTAAATACAGTGGCTGCACCTGGCTTAGATCACCAGCTCTGAATGCCCAAGTTCAGTAATAATATGGCAACTACAAAAGGACAAAAGATACATTTGGGGATGTCTGGCACTCCCAGCAAGCTGACCCCAAATGGAGAGGAAAGGTGAAAGATCCCAGTCATGGCTGGCGTCACTTTACTCTGAGGACATTTTCCTATCTTTCTACTTCAGTGGGCATCAGCTGCCTTTTATTTCTACTTGGTCAAGCAGAAAAATGAGTATTTGGACATTGTTTTGGATTCTCAAGAAAGTTTGAACCTTTTAGCTATGAGAAAAATGGGAGCAATGAGAGACAGAGACGCAAAGACACAGAGAGGGAGGCAGAGATAGAC
>JADRCD010056850.1:0-10908 GCA_019843815.1 Montemys delectorum | reverse complement strand
CCAGAATTTCTGAAGAGCTGCTCTTTACACGATCATACATGTGTCCTACAAATGGATACATGTAAAAGTATTATTCTAACTAAAGGGAAAGAAATTCTCCATGCTTTCAGGGAAACTATCAACTCCGAGTTGTGAGATAATACAGAAAGAGCTCACTACTGGACAAGTAAGTAATGTCATACCACACAGTTCCTGAAAAATGGAGTCAGTTATGGTAAGATGCCTGGATAACTTAACCAATGCAAAAGTATTTGGATTATGACTATCTAAATATTTCCTATTATGAACAGTAAGCAGGAAATGCCAGAGAAGACATGTGAAAACATAAATTATTTAAGAAGATCTTTCTCTCTCCTCTCATCTCCCTTAGTCCCTCCCTGCTTTCTATCTCTGTCTGCCTATCTCTGTCTGCCTATCTCTGTCTCTCTCTGTCTCTGTCTCTGTCTCTGTCTCTGTCTCTCTCTCTCTCTCTCTCTGTCTCTCTCTCTGTCTCTCTCTCTCTCTCTCTCTGTCTCTCTCTCTGTCTCTCTCTCTCTCTCTCTCTCTCTGTGTGTGTGTGTGTGTGTGTGTGTGTGTGTGTGTGTGTGTGTGTATGTGTGTGTAGGCCAGAGGGCAATGATGGACATTTTCCTTTACGGTCTCCACTTTAGGATTTGAGACAGGATTTCCCATTGAACCTGGAGTTCACTGACTGGGCAATGTTATTCAGCAAGAGAGTTTGAGAGCACCTCTTGTACCTGCCTCCCCAGCACTAGGAATACTGGTGTATGCTACCACATCTAGCTTTTTAATGTGGGTGCTGACAACACAAATTCAGGCCTTCATGATTGCATGGCAGGGCTTTAATGACTAAGCCATTTTCCTGGCCCATACATCACTTACAACTTATTATTTCTGTGGAAGTTATAAGGACAAAATAATCAAAGAAACTATTTCTTCCTCTGTTTAATAAATACTAGTCAGATATCCAGTCCAATGAATGGCTAACTTATTTCTGAGGTACTGGGGACAGAGTCTTGACTATGCTAGGCATATGTTCTACCACTGGCCTACATCCCAAGCCCACGAAGTTTTTTTTCCTAATGAAAACACAGTAGAATGTGTATATAGACTGATGGTGGAAAAACATAATGGATAAGGCTTACAGCACAAGCACAGCTGGTTTGCATCTAAAACAAAGTATACTCTCAGTCTCCTGTATTGCGTGGCACCTGCTGCTACACTAACATGCTTAAGATACTTTTTCAGTGCCTGCAGTGACATTAGAGACACAAGTGCAGGTCCTGGAGGAAAAAACAAGGTTCCAGGACAGCTCCATCATATTAACTTGTGCCAAGAAGACCCTAGTATTGGATAAGGATTAAGTTGGGATTTGAGGCAAAGGCCCAAGATATTACTGGTTGGGTAGGAGGGAAGAAGAGGTAGATTCAGTCCTAAATCCTTGACCAGTGACACATAAGCAGCCATGGCTAATGAGTGTAGAGTGCATTTGAAGAAGCTGAGAAGGTAAAAGTGAACATGGATAAGCCTATTTAAAGGGTCATGTGAAAATAAACATAAGGATCTCACTCCTTTTTATCTTGTAACCTACTGCTCTCATTCTGTGTATATTGTGGCTTATTTAAGAAAATGGCAGTTTCTCTCCACATGTTCTCTCAAATGCCCTGGCCAAGCAAGACTATCCCTTTGTACTTCTAACACGAGATTGACATGTACCATTTTGCCTCCACTCTATTTCACAGAACTAGCTCATGCATCTCCCTATTTCAAGATTTTACAAGAACACAGAAAACAAATAACAATATTGGAACATCATTTTTGTCCACATCATATATCTGATTGATGATAAAATAATGATTCTTAAGTAGGTTGTGGGGCTGGAAAGATGGATCAGCAGCTAAGAATTTGTACTGCTTGTGATTGAGATTCAGTTCTCGCCATCCACAGCAAGCAACTTACAACCCATCTGAAACTCAGGGCCGAGAGGATTTACAGTGTTCTCTTCTGAACTCGTACGCACACACCAACACAGACACAGACGTATACGGAATTAAAAATAATACAAAGTTAAAATACCATTTTAAAGTCAAATGAGCTTATACCTTTTGGATTTTCATTGTACTCACGAAGGGTCCGTTGCAGAAGGTTGGTACTGTCTTCCTATAACCAATAAAGAAACAGTAAAACACAAACAAAAAAGAACTTTCTTCCCATGTTTGTGCTGTTAGAAAACCTGGTTTTGGTTTCAAAGCTTAGTTCTAGAGTCTGTATCTAATTAATGAAATAGGCAAGTGATAATTCACTTTGTTGGGCTTCTGTGCAATGGGAAACCTCAGATATTCAGTGATTGCTAATGTCCTCAGTGATCATAAAACAGGCACAGTGGTACATGCCTGTAAGTCCCAGGAAGCAGAAGTAGGTGGTTTCCATGACTCGGTACTACATCGATATAGGGAGAACTTGTTTTTTAAAAATACAATGAAAACAAGTTGTATGAACTTGTGAAAACTGTATAATTCCATCATCTATAAGTTGACCAAGAATGGCAAATAATTTCTCTCAAAAATTTATAACAGGAAATGGGTATTTAATGTTTTCTGTGTTAAAATGTTTTACAGGCCACTAAAACCTAGAGTTATTAAAAATTTCCACAAACAGGATTTTTTTTTCTGTAAGAAAACAATAAATGACAGAACAATTTGTTTTCCTCAGTGAAACTAAAAAGTCTTGAGAAAAACAGAAACCAAGGAAACCTGACCTCTACATGACAATCATGTCTTAAATTAAAAATGACAAGCACATAGTTTGAATATATCCTTAATACCGGCACTACACATGCAAATATAGGGTCACCTATGTTTTGGGAGTTTGTTTGTTTGTTTGTTTGTTTGTCTGTTTGCTTTTTGAGACAAGGTTTCTCTGTGTAGTCCTGGCTGTCCTGGAACTCACTGTGTAGATCAGGCTGGCCTCGAACTCAGAAATCTGCCTGCCTCTGCCTCCCAAGTGCTGGGATTAAAGGCGTGCACCACCACCACCTGGCGTTTTGGTAGTTGTTTATGTTTGGAGAAAGCAAATCAATTTTAAAACTAGAGCCTTTTCTAGAGCAGGAATGAGAATATTTCATTAGCTAGAAACCATGTCTAACTCAGTGTTTTATGTAAGTGTTCTAGAAGGTGAAAATGAGCACAAACCCATTCCACTGGGGTTTTAGCATCTTGGCTGCATCTATGACAAACATTATGAACTCAAATATTGCTGTGGCTATATGTATTTACATGTACGTATGTGTGAGTATATGCATATAACACACATCATTTCTGTCACTAGCACTAGGTTCCCAACTTTTAATCTTAAGCATTCCAGCTGGAGCCATTCCCGTGCATATAGGAATAAAATATTACCAAGAGCAGTGTGGCAAGTGTGCTACATACAAGGCTTGCTTAATTCCTAGACTAGACCAAAATCCTTTCACCTTATGATAAAGTGATACATAGATGTATCTGCTCCCAGAGGAAGCTACAATGCATACTTCTCTTCTTCTCAGGTGCCACTTCAGGACACAACCTTGTCGTCATACCTCTTTAAGGACTTCAGCTGGCTTCTCATCAGCAGTATCAACGGTTTCTGAGCCTTCCGTTTCAGGGATGCCATCTTCAGGTATACTTCCTCCTTCTACCCTCTCCTTCTCTCCTTCCTTCCCGTGTTCTTCTACAGTGTCTTCCATATTCAGGATACTAATTTGCTCATCCACGTCCCCTTCTTCTAGCTTCACCGTTTCTGAAAGTTGAGGAGCCTATGACAAAAGTAATCACAAAAGATTTTCTCTTTTTAATGAACAGATGTGTTCTTTTTAAATTCAATGGCTGTGAGTTGATCTCAAGAAACGTGTATACTATAAAAATCACATTTAAAAGCCAAAGACATGAAATACTGTAGAGCCTACGCTGAACAATGAGATACTGCATCACTAAGGGTGTCACGTCTTTGGCTCTGTGTAACGTCTGCTGCTGGGTGGTCATGCCTAGTGTTCCTAAAAATCTCTTAGTAGACTTTCTTGCCTTTCTCCAAAGAGTGATCTTAAGTTTGAAAGAAATTAAGAAGTTTCTTCCTTATTATAGCATGGTAATATAATTATATCTATGCATTATGCTCATTTTCTAAAGCATAGGGATTTAGAATTCTCCCCTAAACTTAACAATTCACTTATATTATGAAAGTATAACTATTTATAACTCAGAAAAAAGATAAAGAACACAATGCTATTAGATATTGTATTTTTTACTAAAAGACATTAACCATAGCACTTTGAACTTAAGCACATTTAAAATCGCAAAAATACATCTGGAGAACTATAAACCACAAAAAACACTTACCTTTAAAATTGAGATAATTTAGGAGATATTGGCAGAATACTGGCATTTTATAAAAAGAAAAGGTAAAGTTTCAGTACATTCTTAAAACAATAGTCTGGAGTGTTCAAGTACATGTCCTGTGTTACGACTATGGTGAAGAAGTGAATGGGCCTTACAAATCCAATTGGACCATCATTTCCTTTGTCACACACCACAGTGAGCTCTGGTCTTTGGTTTGGCTCAAGACATACTTTGTATGTCTTAGGAGGGATGTCAATATTCCTTGTGATGGTTCAGTTTGCCAAAGGACCCACTCACTTTGTCTACCTTCATCTCTAAAAATCCTTATTCTAGATTAGTACCCTGGTTACTAGGAGAAGCAAGGAGAAGGCCATGCTGTGCCTACCAGAGACAGTCATGGGACTACAATGACTGTTGAAGATAGGGAACTCTTGGCTATAAAGCTTTAGGCCAGGGGAGCCCTAGAATTTAGTGCTCAATGATGCTGAGGCCCTCCAAGAGAAGGCTTATTAGGGAGGTAAATACATAAGGAGAGAAGAAGTTAATTGCCTGGAAAAAGTCATACAAGTAACTATCTAAAAGAGTCTACAATACATGCAATTCTGTGTATAAATATATATATATATATATATAGAGAGATTAAATGTAAATTTCTCATTTGGGCTAGAAATGTCCCTCTGAGAGTCAGAGACTAACTAACAAGAATCCCAATACCAGATAGGAAAAGTCCTCTTTGGGTTGTTGGTCAGAACTGTCCAAGGAATTCCCAAAACTTTGAGGTTCTTGCTATTTCCTCTGCTTGCCTCCCAGAGGTAGAAGGTTTAAGTCTCTATTGCTGAAGACACTATGCACTTCCGAAACAAGGCATAGAGGCCTCAGCGCTGGAACCAACTTGAATGTCCCCCTCTATGAGGTCGAGCTTCCATAGTACCAGAAGGCACCATGCAAGCTTCCAAAGGAGGGAAACCAATATTCCTACTCAGCTATGGTGCCTATGAACCACAACTCATGTTTTGCATGATCAGCATGGCACCACAACCCTAGGGTGCTATGTGGCATGCATCCCTTGGCAGTAAGTAATAGCTTTCTAATAGGACTTAAGATCTGTTCAACAGCGGGGAAACAACTCCTGGTATTGAACACTTAGCTAACTACTCAGTGCTAGTGAAGTCATGGATACTGGAGAACAAATAACCACTTTACTAAACTAACATAGTAACTAATAACAATATAGGCACTTGACTTTATACCCACAGATAAGTATAGTCCTCACCATTTATCAAGTAAACTTTTTGCAACAGATAGAGACCCTTAAAAAAAATACAACCAATCAAAATCCAGGGTTGTGGAGTCCAGCTCCAACTGACACATCTGTAACTGATTCTCACACCTAGGGCTCAGGGAACATTTTGGAAAGGGGGATTAAAAAACCCTAAGAGCCAAAGGATCATGGAGGTTGCTTTGAGAATGTATCTCTCAGTAATGTGAGACGTGACATCCAAAGTCTCACCAACATGACAGTCTAAACATGAGCTAGATAAAGACACCAATAGATATGCCAAAGAGGGCAGGGAAAAGCTCCCAAGGACTTAACCTTACACAAAGAACTCGAAGTACACTCAAAGTAGAAGAAAGAGTCTTCCCAAGGGAAGTGTATAGCAATTGGTTACCCAATACCAAATGGTGAGCTCTGAAGTCATACATATATATTAACATTAGATAGACTGGGTTTTGTTATATTTAGAAATGTATACATACATATATGCATATAATAACAATTAATGAAAAAGGAAGCCATGATATTGAAAGGGGGCAAAGAGTAGTATATGGGAGGGTTGGGGGGAAGGAAGGGGAAGAGAAAAATGTGACTATTAAAATCTCAAAAAAAAAAAAAAACTCACTCAATTCTATAATTTTTTTTAAACATTTTAGGCAAAGTGATAGAGTTTCTTTTAAAGCTTTGGAGTATAACTAAAGAATTTTTTAAATGAAATCATAGGTTCAAAATTTTTTTAACTCACCACTGGGTGATTTGATGTTTGACGTAACAAATGAGATCTTGAAGAAAAGTATCTAATTGTTTATATTAAATTCTGTATTTTAATGAAAAAATTAGAGTTCCTGTGGTTTTCCATCCTTTCCAGTGTTTAATACGATGTGTTCTCACCATACGTATCAGTAACATCTCATTGTTGCTATAAACAGTACTTCAGAAAGTGAGCCAAATCAAGTATTTATTTTAATGGATTAGCTATTTTTTACTCAGTTGATCTATAGGGCTTTGTTTTAAAAATAATTTGGCCTGCTTTATTATATTTTATTTGAAAAAAACCAAACACACATACACATACACAAATTTTAGTGTTTAAAGTACAGAGAAATTGATCCCACTCATATATATTTATATGTATATATACATATATTGTTTATATTTAAATACTAACAAATAATTTGAATTAAAAGAAATCATTTGCACAGAAAGCAAAAATAAAGTATACAGGCCAGAGTATGCCTACAAGCTGCCAGTTTGATCTCTGCATTCTTATCTTCTTATGACAGCACTTCATTTAAAAAGTCTTCTTCCTTCCTATGCAGGATTCCATATTTCATTCCTATCCCTTTACTGTAACCACTGTATATATTCCAGTTTGAGAAGCAAGACTACAAATGTGAATGCAATATTCAGGGCACTGTACACTGGGGTGGTAGGCATTTTATTCTCAGTTTTATATTTATTCTACACCATTCTCATTGTTTTTCTTTGGACAATCTATTTCCTTTTTGTAGCAATACATTTTGGGTTAACCATATACATGGGGTCAATTTCTCTGTGCTTTAAATGCTAAAATTAAAGCTTTTTCCCAGAATCTACAAGGGTAATAAGTGGAGGGCTGGGGTCTGAGTTCAGGATTGTTGGACTACAGGGGCTCTGGTCTTCCCCAAATCTGTCCAAGTAATTTGGAGATAATAAGAGCCATGTTTCCCCTACACACTGATGTGTCAAACATTGCAGATTATTCTATTTCCTAAATTCCCAACAAGAACATCCTGATCTGGTGTGTCACTGTTTGTATGAACTGCAAGTTCACTCAGCAAGTTTTATCCAAAGAATGCAAGTCTCTGCACTGTACATCTCCCTCTAATCTGAGAACCATGCAGGCAGTTGTCTGATAATTTTCAGAGTGCAAAATGAAGTTCAGATTCTGGTTTTGTGCAAGGCAGACTCCTTGGAGCTCTGGTACTTTTCTCACTGTCAGTGTTAGCTCTAGGCTTCCATCAGGTCACCCACAAGATGCCCCTTTGCTGCCATCAATTCTTCCTCCTTGAAACCCCTTCTTTGCTTGGGTAGCATTTTCTCCTCCCCTAGAATATACCTCCCACATTCTTTAAGTTTCGTTCCTCAACTTCATTACTGTTCTCTTACTCTAACTCATTGGTTCTCAACCTTCCTAGTGCTGGACCTTTTAACAGTTTCTGCTGTTGTAGTGGCCTCCCAGCCATAAAACTGTTTCACTGCTATTTCATAACCACAATTTTGCTACCGTTGTGAATCATAATGTAAATATATGATATACAGGAAAAATATGTGAAGGGGTTAGGACCCACAAGGTAAGAATCACCTTCTCTAACCACTCACAGGATCCTTGTTTCCCCCGGATTCTATCTGAAAAGTTCTATTCACAGGAGGGATGGGATGCTTTTACTAGATCCAGCTAAGTACATGGACAAGCTACTGATCCCTAGTGAACTCTACTGAGCTCCAGACCTATATGCTGGCCCCGACACTGAACATCTCTTGGAGACCACTGGAAGCTAGCAAACACTGAGTGGTCTCCTCAGGCTGACTGTTCCTACTCCCTTATTTGCAGTCACTGTGAACAGCACTGTTTCTAGTTAGTTTTCTAGGCCAGAAGAAAGGTGTCACTTTCCCCTTCCCTCCCAAATATATGTTTGCCTAACTACCCACAACTCTCTGATACATATTCCCATGTCTTCATCCCATGTCCAGTTCATTCTTTACCTGGTCTACTATAACTGACTCCTCGCCGCCATTACTGACTTTATTCCTGTCTGCTTCAAATCATTCTTCATATTGCCACCAGAATAACTTTACAAAACCTCAAGTGTAGTCAAAGTATTCTTTTCCCAGTAACATCTTGTGTGAGTATATAAAGTCCTTTGCTGGTTAAGTTCTACTTAACAAGATTCATTTCAAAGTTTCCCTACTCTCTGGTGGCAAGTTCATTTTTAATCCTTTCATACAGGAGCTGAAGTTACTCTTCTAGCATACTCTACTGTACTAATTATTCCTGTTGGCTTATAGAGTCCTCTGAAACAAGGGGCCCTGTGTTATGTCTTGTCTATCTAAGACATAAAATTTTTCTTCTCTTTAATTAGTCTGTTTTTAAAAAGCAAGGCATATATGTATTTTGGAGCTCAGTTTTCATCTTAGTGCTGCTTTGGCTAAAGACACAGGAGTATAAAAACAAACAGCACTGTTAAGTTATGCATATAATTAACAAGAAAAATGGTAAAAAAAAAAAAAAAAAAGGAAAGAAATAGTCATGGCAAAAGTACCTTGGGGTTTCCAGGTGTTCTTTGTAGAAAGATTTTTAGTCCTCCTGACAGGTAAGACAGAGGAAAAGTGAACCATGGGAGGTGGATTAATACCTGGCTTCCTTTTTAAGGTCTATCTGACTTGAGGAAGACCATTCATTTTGGGGGGCCAGATACATAGACACTTGATTCAATAATATGTACCAGCTATTAAACTACATGTTAGGAACTAATCATAACATAGGACGTTGAATTTTCACAATTAAAAGAATGAAGAAAAAGATGACAGCTCCTTCCCTTACTGATGCATTGGTTGGAGAGAGCACACACACATGTAAACTGATCTCTACAGTCAATTATTATCAATCAAACACACTTTAGTGTTACTCACCTTGAGGGCTGTTGTTGAACAGCCGGAGATGCTCTGTAGAAATTCTTTGCAGCTTACCTGAAAGTCCCTTTCTGACAGAGTCCACATTAGGAAACTGTAACTCAAGAGATTCTACAGGGATAACACCTCACATTTACCCCAGTAATGATCAGTGAACTAAAGCAAGCAACTTTAACTTGACTTTAACTTTAACTTTAAACGAGCAACTAGCAGACTTAGCATGCCTATAATCCCAGCACTGGAGAGGTAGCAACAGAAGGTTCTGAAGTTCAAGGCCATCCTTGGCTACATAGTAAGCCAAATACTTTCTAAGCAAGCCTAGGTTATGAGAGACCCTGTCTCAAAAACAAACGAGGAAGAACTAGCTACTGAGATCTATGTAACCAGCTCCCAAGTCAGGAGGTGCCAAGTGGTCTTATTCTTCAATTACTTTTCTAATTCTCTAATGATGAGATTTGTACAAATATAATAATAACCTCTACTTATGAAAGTTTGTGTTCTTTTATGCCCTGTGTCAATGTATCACTAACCACCAACAAACTCCTAGCCATAAACTTTAGAGTGTATTGGGCCTACCACAATGTGTGATTTACTAAGTGTTAGCTGAACACTGGGCAAAGAAAGTTAGCATGCTTTGTTTAGGGCTATTGTTCACTTCCATATAACTGCTTAAAGACTAGGTGATTCTTGTGACTAAACTTAAGGCTTCTGTTTTAAACTAAGGAATAGGGATAGCAGGAGTTATTGTGTGAAGAAGCTCTAACAATGCTGTTCCTATGGAAATTCTTAGGTTTCACATCCTAATTCTGTATGTTTCTAGAAAAAACAAAAACAAACACCAAAACAGACATCTACAAAGACAAAGAAGCTGGTGTGACTTCATAACAGCTTGAAAGCACAAGTTGTCAGTAGGGCGCTGGAGGCAAAATGGCTACATAAATGCTCTTTTGACTGTGCCTTATAGGAACTATTACTTCTAAAGGACACCACACGTTTTGGAGCAGGAAAATGTAATGAAACTGGTCAGAAATGCTACTTAAAAGTGGATATCTCTATCAGTTCAAATAGTGAAGCAGATGTACTTTTAGAAAACAACTTCAGTACTCCTGGCCTATTCTCTTCATGGAAAACCAATGCTCCCCTGCTGCCCACCTTTGGCATGGCTGGAAGTTTAGCTTCTTATCTCCCTGGCATTCTCTTATGAATTTCCTTTATGAACTTTATGCCTGCCACTTCTTTTATTTAATCATTTCAAAACTATTCTTAAATGATCACCTTTGTCACAAACACCTTATCATACTACTAATTCTACTCTACAAACAGTCCATATGGTCAACTTGGCTAAGGACTGCAGTGTCAAATCAGTGTAGTTCATTATTCAGGAATACTACTTGCTATCTTTGTAGCAGGTTCTAATTTACAGATTGCTCTAACGAAATGCTACTTCTTAAAGAGAATCAAATGTATGGAGTTCAACCACACATTTACAATGAAGGTATGGAACAGGCTGAGAAAGAAAATCAATTGAAAAAAAAGGTAAGAATACACAACCAAAATAGTTATATTATATAGATCTAATCAAACTAG
>JADRCD010056838.1:0-23079 GCA_019843815.1 Montemys delectorum | reverse complement strand
TATAACTGACACTGTATAGTGTGTTTAAACCAGATGACATACACTTATCAGTCTCATTTGACTCCAAGTCTCATGTAATATGTCAATATTTTTCTATACTAGCATCAGTCATCACTGGGCTTTTACTGTGTCAGTCACTATGTAAGTAAGTTTTTATGGTACCCTAATAGCTTAAAACAGTATGTTGAACTTTACCTCAAAATTAGAGTTGACAAGAGAATTTCTAGACTTCCTTGGCTGTAGGTTGTCTGGCTCTAGATGTGTGGGGCTAGTGAGTCATAAACTTGCTTTCTTCCAGAAGGCTAACTTGAACTAGCAACAATAGTCCAAGGGAGCCGAAACAGAAGTGCAGGTCCTCTTGAGGCCCAAATGTAAAATATTTCAACTGCCTGTGGCAGCCCCCCAACTGTCCAAAGCAAATAATAAATTCAGCAGACAGGGTCTTGCTATTTGCCTAGAGGTTGAGCCAATGGTAAATGCGGTCCTGCCTGAATTTCAGAAGGTTGTTGGTCCTGGATTCCTATTTGCTATATCTCAGACATCTGCTAGCTCCCTTTTCCTCCATGGTTATCATATCAAGCAGAGAATACCAAATGCTAGCTCTTAGCCACCTTACAGCTATGGGGTTTACTTATCAGAGTACTTTTTTCTAGCAAGTGTACCACTGGACAATAGGCAGATCTAAATCTAATGCTTTGTCTCAAACCCTCACTGTATTTCAACTTCCACTGTTAAGCAGGAATTACACAACTCTGCTCAAAACAAAGCCAAAGTGAGCTTCCTTGGGAAAATTTAGGGGCAGAGTGTCTATAAAATATCTCTAAATGGGGCCACAATCTACTGCCTAGAAACGTGGACATTTTCTAATTCTTCATTTATAAGCACTGTGAAAGTATTGTCCCATCATTAGTATATGTATTCCAGAAGCTGCCAGTCCCAAATGTCCTTAAAGGCTGTAAGCATATTTGCTGAAAGCCTAGGGAACTGGTTTCTTGAGTCCCAGATTGCTGAATGCTAGCCCTACATATGTTGCAAAAGCATGACTGGTTTGCAAACTGTTGGGGACAAATGCCTTGTTTTCCTTCTGGCTTGGTTTTGAATAGAGAGTAGGATGCTAGGCGGGACGGAGTGGGTGTAGAGCTAGAACAGGCATTGTTGTTCAGGGCTCTGGATGCCCCTGCACGAAGTCTGAAACAAAAAGCAGAGATTCATTTGGCAAACAGCTTTTAGGATGAGTCATGTGAGGGAAGTAGGGCTGGGTGTCCACTCTTTGTGCTTCCTGAGGATTATGGCAAATATTTAAATTGTTGTGAAAATAGAGTGGTTAGGAAGCAATTAGAGAGAGAGAGAGAGAGAGAGAGAGAGAGAGAGAGAGAGAGAGAGAGAGAGAGAGAGAGAGAGAGAGGCTTTCCTAACTTTAAAGAAAGAAATAACAAAGCTCCTCCCTTTGTTTAAAAGTATTAAGTTGTAACAAGAGAAATGACCTCTGATTTTAGAAAGCTCTTAAAATTCTGGGGGTTTGAAAGGTTTAAGAAACTTTAATTGAGCTGTACATGATTCTATAGGCCTATAATCTCAGCTCTCAGGAAGATGATGCAGGGGAATCACAAGTTCAAGATCAGCCTGAACTATAGAGAGACCCTGTCTCAGTGTTTGAAGAAAGAAAAGACAAGGGCACAGAAGAAGCTTAAATTGCACATTCCAGTTCAGGGTTTCTCAGACTTTTCTCTGTGATATGGTAACTTGAGAAGGAAGAACCTACATGGTTATGTTGCTTTCTGGACCAGGTACATCTGAATTTGACTGCAGGGTTGGGGACATAAACTAACACTTGGGTATTTCCTAAAGTTTTACAAGTGGTTTTTATGTGCAAATGGTGTGGGGGCAGGGACACAATGAAGTAAAACCTGGGACAAATGGTTACATGTGAGGAGATCCACACAGCATGCCAACAAAGTAGCAATATAGTCCAAATTCCCTGAGAAAGTGCAATGCTATGAAAGGTAACCCATTTCTCTTCTAACAAAGTATCTGACTCAGTCTGCTTTAATACTTTTAAGTGGCTGAGATTTGTAAATTCACTTATAGTGAGCATATATAACAGAGAGCCAGTACTAGACCCAATGTTTCAGATTATATTTTCAATATTTAATACATTCAATCAAAAGAAAGAAGGTACAACATAGTTCCATGGCAACTTCTTGTTTGGGGGCCATCTCTTAAAGTATACAGTTTGGACAGGTTCTGCAGTCTTCTAATTCTTGTTTTTAAGCACTGTGAAAGTCCTATTCCATAATTAATCTATGTATTCCAGAAGCCAAAAATCCCAAATGTCCCCTTGTTATGATTGCCTTCATCTTTACAAAATTTGATTTGAAACTAAAATAGATGAATTGATGGCTTATCCTGAAAATTACTCCATCATTCAATGGAACTTCATGTATAAAAATAATGTCAGGTCTGAAATAAACTCAGAACAAATGACTAATTGTGGTACCCATCTAGTATGCCAAAGTGTCTGCTTGGCCTCTAGGCTCACTCAGTACTTGCAGCTCCTATGTGCAGTTCTCAAACCACCCTCCCCCTCCCCTAAACCTAAGCCTTTCCAGCCTAGGGCTTCATTTCCCTTCCCCCAGCTTCCTTCTCTTTCCTCTATAACCCTATTAGGGCCACATGCCTTCTTGCTCTCTTGGTCTTCTTTTGTCTTTTCCTCTTCCCTTACCCTCTTGCTCTCCCTCTCTCTCCTCTCATGATCCAGCTCAGTCTGCTGACCATGTTTAGTGTACTTTTCTCCTTAATCTGAACTCTTGCAGATGTACTCTCCATTCTGTCTACAGTGAGATCCTTCTCCTCAGCCATACCTAGGAGTATCCATGTCCTCATTTTCATTGAAAAATCAAATAATGAAACAACAAACTTGTTATTCTTTCAAGAGGAAGATGAATATATAGGGTGTGTTTTATCTGTTATATATCATATATTCTATTGTAAGTCAATCTCAAACATGTCCAAACTGAGCCTGTAGATTAATTTGGTAGCATTTCTACAATTATTCATACTATACAATCCTAGCTAAAATGTATTCTGTTCTTCCTTTGGCAAAACTTAGGACAAATGTTACAATTGGTTCTTATTATTGTTACCAGAAATCATAATAATGAAACACTCAGCCCGCCTTCATCCCAAATGATAAAGGGAGTTTAGGATCCTATAGCTAATAAGAAAATTGAGTATGATTTAAATATTGGACTTCATATTAAAACTCTGACTTTGTGACAGCATTATATTAGTTATAGTTGTACCTATTTTATATATTTCACTGATATTTATACACATTTATATTATATATATGTGCTTTCCACATTTTCTTGTGTTTTCATTTTGCTTTTAAATGTATTTGTTTCATACATGAATACAATATGCTTTGATCAAATCTACCTTCTCCTACAACTCTTCCTCCATCCTTCACTTCCTCCCTCCAACTTCATATACTCTTTAAATTCAGAGTTCCCTTAGTACTGCCTATATGTGCACAGATGTAGGGCCATCCATTGGAGTATAGGCAACTTATCAGGGCTTGCATCATTAAAGATACTGACTCCACTCCCCCAGCAGCCATCAATTACCAACATCTCCCTCAACAAGGGTTGGACTTCATGAGCCCCTTCCTGTTGCACTTTCCTCTAAATTAATGAATTCCCTTTTGGAAGCAGGAGGATGCTCGTGAGATTCAGAAGGAAAACAAAATGTTAGGTCTGGGAAAACATAAAGACAGAAAGTCCCTAAGGCTCCTCCTCAGCTTTGTAGGTAAAAAGAATTTCTGGGGAAGAAGACTGGCTAGCTGAGTTTCAGACAGATCTTGAGGACTTGTTGCCTTACTACAACCAGTGCAGAAAGCTTCAGGGTTGCAGCTTTCATGAGAAATCATCCCTGTTGGGGTGGGCTTTTTGGTAATGGTGATGGTGATGGTGGTAGTGGTGGTGATGGTGATGGGTTCTCTACTTTGGGTCACCATCCCTGCTCCTGCAAGTAAACCATTCACAATCCTGTTAATAACTTCAATAAGTTAAAAACTTATTGCTTCACCAAGTGGAGCTTGATCTGCCGTGGGTTCTCTTTCTGGAGTAAATAGATATTTTCTCATGTATCATATCTCCCCATGAAAATTTCCTCACATAATACTCCCATATCCATGCTGGGACTCTGGATGGCTTGATCTTGTGCAAGTCTTCTACATGATGTCACAGTTGCTTTTACTTCCTCTGTGCAGCTTTTATGATGGACATGAAAAATTCTGATTCCTTGTAGTTATTCACCACTACCACTTCCATGATTATTCTTGACTTTGAAGGGAGGAAATCTGATATACATGTGCTAGCATACTATATTCTCTTATTCCTTGCATGTTGACCAGTTGGGAGTTTGTATTCATTTCCATCTACTGCAAATAAGAAGCTTCTTCAATGAAGACTGAGGATTGTACTAGTATAATACTTAAATACTAGTATAATACTTAAATATTAATGTGATAGTACTTAAAGGTAAGTATTTAAGCTGTACTTTAATACTATGTTGATTTAATTGAGTTATAGTAATATGGCTAATGACCTAGTAAGCCAGGAGTCCTTGGCCCAATTAATGGTACTAAGCATGAGTTCTGTCTTAGGGAATGGGCTTTAAATCCAATCAGAAAGTGGTCAGTTACTCCCATTTCTGCAGTTATGGTACCTGGTGGCTATATTTTTGCCAGGTTGATCATTATTTTAACTCTCAAAGTTCATGCTAGACAAGAATGTTGATTACTTTTTACCCCTTGGTGTACATAATACCTACCAGCACTATGTAAACTAGCCAGTAAGGATAAAGCTTCCAGGTGAGTACCAGCCCGACTTCACCATGTTCTATGACTCACATGTGTGATATCTTCAGCAATGGGGGTCATATCATCAAGTTCTGAAAGGTAACCAATACCTTGTATTGTTTAAGGAAGATCTATGCAAACTCATGGAGCAACAACTGGAAGAGAAGTAATCTACATCTGTAACTGGACTTTTTGATTGATAACCTATAACATCTGGGAAAGGTTTATCCTCTTGTAAAAGTTAACTCTATTTAAACTCTTCTTTTATATGTATATATTTTGGAAGTTTCTACAATAATCAGCTTCTATGTGGTTTCTGCAGATCTTTTAATATTAGTTATCTCTCCCTGTTACCCTTCCTCTAACTTGCCTTCCCACTCCATTTAACACTCTCTGTCCCATTATCTGTTCCTCTTCCCCCTTCATAGTACCTGTATTGCATGATCTCTCGTTACTTTAATCTCTCTGCTCCACGTCATCAATTTAGTTTTCCTCTTCTACCAGCTTATAAGTTATACATTTTAATCTCAGTGCCTTAATGTTTAAACATCCACCACTGACAAATAGTCAATTTAATATGTTCTGTAGCATGAGCATTTTAATTTCATTTGGTCATTTTCTTCTTTCTTTGCTGTGTGTGGATGGGTGAGTATGGAGCTAAAGAGTTCACCCAGGTCCTCATGAGGGCTAAGCAGATGCTTTACTATTGAATTCTCACTGCCTCTTTTTCTACATGATATTTTACATAGCATTTGAGTTCTATATTGTCTTAATTTCCAAATTAGAAATGTCTAACTGGCTGTGTACCATTGCATTTTAATGTTATCAATACTATAGATGTAGATGGCTTCTAGAGCCAATAAAATTCCATGACACTTCTTAAGAAAAATAGCTATATGCTGTCCCACTCCTCTCTTGTCATTTTCTGAATGCTAGATGGGCCAACTCTCAACACTGCTTGATCATTCTCTAGGATTTACTACCTTATTTCTGAACAGTACACTTATATCAAAAGTTCTTGATTTCTGGATTCAGAAAATATATGTTGTCTTTCCAGTATGAAGGGTGAATTGTTATATCAACTACCACAATTATAGTTTTATGGCTAGACAGTTCTAGCTCATTTGTACCAAAGAGTATACCATGGCTACATATTCTTTCCTGGAATCCTGAAGATAATATTCTGTTTTGCTTTTTGCTTCATTTTCTACATTCTTGTTACGAATTCAACTCCAGGGCTTTTTTGTTGTTAAATAAATTTCCTCTGAATATGTTTAAATGCATCCTAAGACAGCCAGGCTGAGTTATTTCCTTGAAAAATCTCATGAGCAATTATTTATTATTATTATTATTATTATTATTATTATTATTATTATTATTATTATTTCCTTGAGATAGGTCAGATTATCCAGAGAAGAAACTTCTGGTGAATTCTCTCAGAACAGAATAAAGCTGATTAACATTGTGAGTATAGGGTAGAAAAAAAGTACAAAGAGTCTTAGTATTTTATATATAAACTGTAAACTAGGGCTCAATCCTCCTTTTTTGTACAGTATCGTGATTTTAGTGCAAAACATGTCTATTATACTTTCTAAAACAAGAAAGACCTATCTATTTTTACATCTTTCTAAATTAAGAAAGATCTAAGTCTGGCTTGGAAAGAAAGTGGTCCTCCAGTGTAGTAGAAGTAAGATACATTTTTTCTCAAATAGGTCTGAAGAGAAAGAGTGCCAAAAAGTCTGCTGTAAGATTTTGTCCTCTAGATATGAAAGGGAAGCTACACCCATGGAATCACAACAATATGGCTGCCTAAATAAGACCCAAACAATGCCAACGATATTAGACATTCCAATGTGGGTAGGGGAAATGTTACAGAGTCCTAAGCCTGGATGAAGAGCTATACTTAAGTACTGCTGACAGAGGGAGTCTCCCCAGGGATGAACATACAAACAACGCTAGCTAAACTGACCCGGTAGGTTGTATTTTATTTTGGAAAAACATGCGACTTTTCTTTAAATATATATTTATATATACTTAGGCTTACATATACATATTAAAAAGAACATGAATTTGAGCAGGAACAAGGGCTAAGGAGACATGGGAGAAATTAGAATGGAAGAGAGGAGGGATGGGAAATAATGTAAAATTTTAATTAAATGTGTACACGCACATGTGTGCACGCACACATGCTTGCACTCACCTGAATGCCATGGTACATACTTGGAAGTCTG
This sequence comes from Montemys delectorum, assembly GCA_019843815.1. Lineage (NCBI taxonomy): Eukaryota > Metazoa > Chordata > Mammalia > Rodentia > Muridae > Montemys > Montemys delectorum. The sequence continues at coordinate 15,987 of JADRCD010056838.1, read as the reverse complement.
AGGACAACTTCTGGGAGTCTGCATCCGTTTTTTTCCTCTACCATGTAAACTGGGGGCAAGCTCATATTATCAGGCTTGTACAGCAAATGCTCTTATGTGCTGAGCCATTTCCGTACCTCTGATCTTCTCTCCCAAAGTACACTCTTTAAAAGTTCTTTTAGTATAAGTTTGTTGTTGCTTTGTCTGAAAAGTATTTCACACTTTGTCTTGAATAGTAATGTGACATGGTATACCCCCACATTGATGGTTATTTTCCTCTCAGTACTTGGAAAATATATAATGAATCTGTTGCCATTGCAGAGAAATATATTCATTTTTAGTCTATTCTCCATGCCTCAGCACTTTGTATTTCCATTGTCTACATCTCGGTGGTGAGACCTCAATAATTTTTCATTATGTCTCCCTTCACCTGAATCTGTCCTCCTGCCTTAACCACCCATTGAACTCCGTTCCCTTTAGTAATTATATTTCTTTTTCTAGAAATAGTACCTAGTTGTATTAATCTGTCTGGGAATATTTTGTATTGGGAATAGTTTTACTGGGCCCTTGTTACTTCTGTAATTACTTTAAACACACTTATTTTGTTGTAAATAGTTGTTCTTTCATTTGAATTTTGGTTGTTGTAATTCTGCTGATTCTTCTTCATAGTACTCCATACCCCCTACACACCTCAAGCATCTTCTAGTATGGGGTTGTGAGTGCCTACTTAACTTGTCTTTATCTATGGTAGCCCTATAAGGAATAGAACATGACTTTTGGAAAGGTTTGCATTTTCTTTGATTGGGCAAACTCCAAATGTCTTTAATATTGATTGAGTTTCTCCTAAGAGACATAACTGACATAAATTTGAGCACTCCCCCAAAAAATCCTAGGCTCTTAAAGTAGCAAGATAGAGATTTTTATTCTTTTTCTAGGGACTGTATCAGTTTGTCACTGCAATTTTCTTTGTCATCTTTCACAGACAGCTCTCCATTTTCCCCATTAGCTATATAGCTCTCTTAGAAATTATTCAGAGATTAGATAGCCCAAGCTTCAAGCTCAGTCTCAGCTTCCTATGTTAGTTTTCAACTCTCAGTGTCTTTTTCACTTTTCCAGATATCCATATGCTCCTAGAAGATCAACTGTTCATTTAAAATAACATAAGACCTTATTGTCAAAGATAACACATACTTTGGAGTCAGGACTTGGAAGATCAAACTACGACTGACGAGGAAGCCTCTTCCTTCCTCAGAAGCAGTTCTTACCATATCAGAAATAGACCTTATTGTCAAAGATAACACATACTTTGGAGTCAGGACTTGGAAGATCAAACTACGACTGACGAGGAAGCCTCTTCCTTCCTCAGAAGCAGTTCTTACCATATCAGAAATTGCTATGCGGCTGCCAGGGAAGAAAACAGTCAATCTTCCTATCCTGCTGGAAAGTTTTGAACCACAGCAACTCCCTTGGGCAAAGTATCTCCAGTGATTAAATAGTGGCACTAATATCTCAGAGGTAAGCAACATCTGTTTACTCGAATTTAAGGCCTGCTCAATAGGACAGAACTTATACATGGTACTGTAAACATAGGCAGGAACCATGTCTGGAGTAATTCTAGAGCTTAAAGAAAAACCTACTACTGTAATATGCCTAACTGCACTTCCTAACTGTATCTTCCAACTGTATTCTCAAGACTTTGTACCCATAGAGAAGTATAGCTCTAACCTTTCGGCAAAGAAGTTTCTTCTTGCAATAGTTGATGAAAACACAGAGAAAAAGTGACTGTGGGGTGCCTAGCCTCAATTGGTACATCTATAACACAGTCCTACGTCTAATGTTCAGGAAATATCACAGAATGGGGGAGGGTAGCTTGTAAGAGTCAGAAGATCAGAAAGCCTGCTGCAAGATAGTGTTTTCTAGACATAAACATGTGGCTGCACCCATGAAATCTCAACAATACGGCTGTCTAAACAAGAGCTCTGCTATAACCACACAGGTTGACATGCCAGCATGAAAGGGGGGAAACCATGATAGAGTTTTTAATAAGTATCAAGAAATATTCCCAGAACAGAGATAATTTTTATGTGCCTGCAAACAAATGTCATTTGTGAAATGCCTAGACCAGTGGTTCTCAACCTGTGGGTCATGACCCCCTTGGGGGGTCCAAGGACCTTTTCACATATGATATATCTGTGACATCCTAATATATGACAACTAGTCATATATCAGACATCCTGCATATCAGATATTTACATTACAGCCCATAACAGTAACAAAATTAAGTGATGAAGGAGCTACAAAAATTAATTCATCACAACATGAATTTTATTAAAAGGTCTCAGTGTCAGGAAGGTTGAGAACTACTGGTCTAAACTAAGTGGTGCAATTATTTACTGATTCACTTGGCAAATAAATCACATTCTTTTAAAAACAATAGCTGCTGATTTTGCCATACTAAGTTAGTATTTGTGGAATATATATATGCACTAGGAAAAGCAAGATGTAGCATTTCTCCTTTTGAAAGCATGTACGAGAATTCTAAATTCTTACCTGAACTAGTTTGTGATTCCTATGGAAATTTGACAATTATTTTCTATTAATGAAATGATTCTTATAAGATTTGAGATTTTCAAACGTAAGGCATAGTCTCTATATAAAACTTTGAGTTATAAAAATTATGAAATATATTATTGAATGTCATATCATATACAAGTTATTTTATTGAAAATTTGAGGAAGAAATGATTATTGCATTTTTCTTTAGTACTATAATTAAAATTCTTAAGTCAACAACACTCCCTGGTTTTTTAGAAGAAAAAATAACAAGTTAGATTTTAAAAATAAAGTTTCCCAAGTAACTTAAGTCAAGAAGGTAAAGTGATAAATAATGATCATATATATATATATATGTATATATATATATCATATTTAATTTTTATATCTGCAAAATCACCTTATACATTTAAAGTTAGTTGACTCTTACTTTTGGCAACCTTTCTCTATAAGAATTGTATAGTATTTTCATCTTTGCAACATACAAAGTGTACAATGAAGCTAGTTAAGTCTGCTGTTACAGCACAAGATGAAATCAGCTAAGGATGCTATTTAAATGAGTGAACATAGCCATGTGCCAATAAATTTTATTTATAAAATTAGACTCTAGCCTGGATTTGCCTGTGAGTTGTAATTTGTCCCTGTTTTAACTTTCATGTTGGGATTGGGCTTCTCTTAATGGAATGTTCAATACCTAAAAGGGAACAATTGGCAAGTTTGAAGAAAATTCTATTAGTTACTCATGTTTCCCTCATACTGTGTCAAAGAAAAGATCAGAGAGTTAACTGCCAAAACTCAAGAAATAAATTCAGTCTACTTACATTAACTGAGAAATCCAAACTAAAGTTCGAAGCAAGAGAAAATTCAGAAAGCAAGCTTCCCAAACTGCCATGCTCTGTACACAACAATAATCCCAGCATTCAAGCAGCTGAAACAGGAAGCTGGAATCTCAGGGCTAGCCTATACTACAAAATGAATTATTGGACAGCCTGAACTACATAATGAGACTTGTCTTAAAATATAAGTAAAATAAGAAATTGATCCTCTTGTTGTGTTATATCTTTTAGTTATTCCAAGCTTCTATGATGTTTTTTTCACATGTTATGAGGTCAGTAGTTAAAGCAGTCAGTCCTAGAATTTCGGCAGAGAACTTGTTATAGCTGCCTGCACAAGAGAAAACCAGTCAATATTCCAGAATAGATGGGAAAGAGACTCTTATGATCCCACCACTAGCAGAGGAGCTATTAACATTTGATGGCTGCTGGCAAAGGAAAAGTACATTTTCTTCAGGAGTATAGTCTCTACACGTTGCCCCTGCTTCAACGGATGGTCCTACCCCATGCAATATAGGCAATATTAACTGGTTTCACTAGGTTATATATTCTTTTTAAAACCTTTTCTTAGAAGTTGGGAGAGGTAAATGGTAGAAAGGAAGTTAAGGAGTATTTGGGCAGGGAAGTGTAGGTGTGTGGCTATGATAAAAATATGTTGTACACATGTATGAAATTTTCCGTGAATAAACTTTTAAAAGTAAAAAGAAAATTAGTCTTCAGTATAGGTCCATAGCTCATCTACCCAGAAGGTGAAGATGGTAAGATCTCAGCTATAATGCCTAAATGAGTTCAAGACCAGCATGGGTGGCCTAGGAAGATATCATCTTGAAATACAAATAGGAAATAAAGAGCTCAAGACATTCTGTTAAGTGGTAGTGCCTGTGCCTGGCATGGGTGAGGACTTGAGTTCCATATTTTTCATTTCAAATTAAAAAAAGAAAAAAAATCAGCTCTTGTATTTCAAGTTAATTTTTCTTTGAAGAATTTTATTACTGAATCAATCAATGTCTGTCTTTGTTATTAGTTTGTCCAATTCCAAATACCATACTTGCAGACTTGTGAACTTGCCATGTGACATTTTTGATTCTCCTTGAATAAAAATACTTTTAACCAAATTTCATATGAACTGAAACAGACCGTTTAGCATGAGCAGCAAGTCCAGCATGCTTTGTGAATGAAAACATCTGTGTTGATATCATCCCTATATCATACTTTTACTATGCAACATCCTAATAATGGCATGTATTTTCAGCTGATAAAATATTAGACACATCTGCAGAACTTAATCTAAAATATTAATGAATAGGGATCCATTCTGACAAGAAAGCCATTGGAATCTATTGATCTACTTATAATATAAAGGGCATTTTCCAGTTTCAAGCAGAGTAGGTTTCTAACCTTATGTCACTTTTCTTGTCTTGTCATTATCTCTGTCAATCTCATAGCAATATGGTTCTATATGTCAATGTAAAATGTATTTCAATGAATTCTTTGAATATCTAGTACATTTAAACAATGTATCTTGATCATATATATATCCATCATTGCCTCTCTTCAACTCCCCCTATGTTGTCCTGCTACCACCCAACCTCATGTTCTCTTTTTTTATTAACTGTTTCTTTATTAACAATGTACACACACATATACACACACACATTTTCTTCATACATTATGTTTAAGGACTAAGCTCTATTGGGAGCAAGGATGATGCCTTATTCGCTGTTGAATAATGCACCTAGAGCAACTACAAATACTTAAAAAACACATCATAAATATTTATTGGTGTATAAATGAGTGAACAAGAAAGCAAGACATTTATTAAGGCTTCTACTATAGAGATGAAGAAACAAAACTTCAGAGCTATTCAATGGTTTGTCTAAGGCTAAAACAGCTGGTAAGTAGAATAGAACTGAAGTCCAGATAAAATGAAATAATGCAAACAACGTGTTTAGCACAGTACTTGGGATGCTCTAGGTGTGAATTAAGTATACCTTTTATTATTTTACTTGGAAGCTAAAAATAGTGTTCTTTCTGAATATTAAAGATATGTGATTGTCATAGAAATTAATTCAATACTGCAGGTGTCTTAAGTCTTATCTATTAAATAGTATCTACTAGAGAGTAAGTACATTTGCCATAGCTAAACTAGTGTATCTTTTTTCATTTTCCTCAATTTCCAGTGAATTCATTTAAAATATAGAGAAAATTACATTGCATTTATGCAAAAAAAATGTAAAAATTCAGCCTGTCAGCTATCATATGCCAATTTTCCCATGTCAAAGAGGAAAAAAATCCATTGAGCCCCCAGAATTCTATGCAGGCTGTTGCTTCATTTAGCAAATTCTGAGCCCTTTACTCTGTAAATTTCTGTGAATTGCAAACAAAAGTCCAGAAATAGGTCTGTGAAGATTCACACCAGTCAGGCAGTTCTGTAAATAGCCTCATCACAGTTCTGTTTTAAATACTTCCATTATTAACGATGGCATGTTATCCTTAAAGCTGATTACTATACAGCAGCCCCCAATAGTAGTGCAAACATTTCAAAACCAGAACTATCAGAGATGGGGGCTTTATAGAAAACCTTTGCCACATTGCTGCTAAAACAAGCAATCTATTGACACAAAGGAACCATTTACTTTCCTATGCTAGCCATAAGGAAAGTGGCATATTTTAGTAAGGGCAGAGAGCTTTCAGTTTTTAAACTAAAGCTAATATTTATTTTTTAAAATACAGACGAATTTTTCTTTTTTATCCTTTTGAAGACCTTTAAAGGAAGCCTTTAGAGGGATTGTTTGCATATTATACAAAATGATTAAGTTTTGAGAGACTTAAAGAGAATTCAGTGTTTGCAGAATTATTTTTCTACATCTTTCTTAGTATAAAATATTTCTCCAGTATCCTACCCCTCCAACTTTAATAGGTATAATTTCTGCAACTAATTAATGTAGATAATTTACTGAGTTTGGATGTATATTCACCAATGCCATCCAACGTCTTGGTTTTTTTGTTTGTTTGTTTATTTTGTTTTTTGATACGGAGTCTCATCTAACTCAGGGTGGCCTTGAGTTTGCAGGTAGCCAAGGATGTTCTTGAATTCCAGATCATCCTGTCTCCATCTCTCAAGTGCTGAAACTACAGGTATGTGCCCACTATATCTGGGTTGTACAATGCTAGATGCCAAATGCAGGGCATTGTGGAGGTTTCCCTTGGTTACCGTAATTATGCTTTGCTAAAATTCTTCCCTCTCTCTCATACTGTGTTGAAAATTTATAAAAACTAAAACCTGGGGCTGTGTGGATTTGGTCTGGTTCTGCATCCTTAGTAGCACATGGCACATGCTTATTCATTTATTCAGAGGATTTTAATTAAGTACCTGCTGTGTGCCTGCTTTATTCTGAGCAGTGAATATAGCTTTGTCAAACAGTCCAAGGAACAAACTGTCCCCAAGAAGCTTTATTCCCAAAGAAGACAGATTTGTAAGGGATGAAGGGAAGAAAGGAGGAATAAATAAATATTTAATATTTATGAGAAGAATTTTTTTCAGGAACAGAACTAAGAAGTCACTTTACTCTTAACTCATGCACTAAATAGACTTTAAGGAAGTCTATTATATCTAATAGCCATTTTTTAATTTCTTAATGCCAAACAATGTCTTTATAGGGTCAATTGTACAGAGTATATAACTGCTTACCTAATTTGAGTTTAGAAAGCCCACAAAGTTTTCCTAATTTTCTGAAATTCTGTCCTTCCATATATTACACTGATATCTTTCAAATGCAACAATATCTTTTAGTTCCCACAGAAAAGGAACTCCAACACAATACTGTGATGTATTTATGGTTATAGGTGAATGAATGAAGAGTAAATAAGAAGGATCCAGGCAGTTCTCCTTGGAATTGTCTCTTGTGTAAAATACATTGGAAAAATTTCTTAAGTCACACAATCTAAGGTAGAATTATCCACAAGGAAAGAGAAAATTCACATGGCCAAGGTCAAACCCCAGTAAAGACCACCATTTCCTAATCTGTCCATTTTCTACCTGGAAGTACATTCGAGTTTGTTTGGCCTGGGTTTGATTTCAGCAGTGAAAAGAACCAATGGTCTTTTGTTGTTGAGCAAGTGTGAGATGACAGCATCGACACTGAACTATTTTTTTTTTATTTTATGCCATTTTTATTAGATATTTTCTTTATTTACATGTAAATTTCTCCTTTCCCAGTTTCCCCTCCAAAAAACAAACAAACAAACAAAAACAATAAGAACAAACCCCTGTTGCCTCCCCCCTCCCCATGCCTGCCACCCCACCATCTCCCACTTATTGGCCCTGGCATTCCCCTACACTGGGGCACAAAACCCTCACAAGGCCGAGGTCCATTCCTCCTGTTGATGATCAAATTTGCAATCCTCTACTATACACATGCTGCCAAAACAATCAGTCCCACCATGTATAGCCCTTGGTTGGTAGTTGGGTCCCTGGGAGCTCTGAGGGTACTAGTTCATATTGTTGTTCGTCCTAAGGGGCTGCAAACCCTTCAGCTCCATAAATCCTTTCTCTAACTCCTTCATTGTGGACCGTGTACTCAGTTCAATGAATGGCTGTGACTAATTTGTATTAGTCAAGTATTGTCAGAGTCTCTCAGGAGATAGCTATATTTAGGCTGGCTTGTCCTTCCTTCAGTCTCTGCTCCTAAGTTAATCTCTGCAATTCCTTCTGTGGGTATTTGGTTCCCCCTTTTAAGAAGGAATGAAATGTCCACCTTTTGGTCTTCCTTCCTCTTAAGTTTCTTGTGGTTTGTGGGTTTTTCTTCCTGTATTACAAACTTCTGGGCTAATAACCACTTATTAGAGAATGCATACCATGTGTGTTCTTTTGTGATTGGGTTACTTCACTCAGGATGATACTCTCCAGATCCATCCATTTCCCTAAGAATTTCATAAATTCCTTGTTTTTAATAGCTGAGTAGTACCCCATTGTGTAGATGTACCACAGGTTCTGTATCTATTCCTCTGTTGAGGGACATCTGTGTTGTTTCCAGTTTCTGGCTATTATAAATAAGGCTGCTATGAACATGGTGGAGCATGTATCCTTATTACATGTTGGAGCATGTTCTGGGTATATGCCCAAGAGTGGACACTGAACTATTTAAAAACAAGAGCCTGTGCTTAGGATGTTAGGTATCCGGAGTTAGGAACTTTGAGATATTAGAGTTCTCTATATGCTTGTAGAGGGATCGAAGGCTTTGATAGGAAGCCTCCCATGTCATTCAAGTTTACATTGGACCCAGTACCTCTGGTTGGGAAATGATAATATCTCTGACTCTAGCCCATTGCTTAAAAAGTTAGTGTGGTCTCTATACCATATTCACATATTCAGATGAGATGTTTTTAAATGTCAAAGATGTTCTCCTTATTCTTTTGAAGGAAGGGTTGAAGTAGAGAGGAAAAATTAGATAAGAAATCCCAATCACATCATTTGCAGAATGAAACCAGTTCCTGTAAGGTAGAAAATGAGAATCAGAGGACATTGACAACAGCCTTTCATTATTTTCTATTTTAGTTAACAACCTCCTGCCAAATAAGACCAACAGAGTCAACAAACCTGGACCCCTAGGAACTCTCAGAATCTGAGCCACCAATCAAAGAGCTTACACAAGCTAGAAGGAGTCCAACCCCCACCCCCACCCTACCCCCACCTCTGCACATAAGTAGGAGACAGGCAGCAGTCTTCATCTCTGTCTTGTCAGGCCTCAGTGGGAGAGGATGAGCCTGACCTGGCAGAAACTTGATGTGCCAGGGTGGTAGATGGAATTTCCAGGGAGCCTACCCAATCAAAGGAGAATGGGAGGGGGTGGGGGAAAAGACTCTGAGAGGGAGGGACCAGGAGGGGGAACAACCTTTGGGATATAAATAAATAAATAAATTTTTTTTTTTTTTAAAAAAGAGAGAATGTATGGCAATACTTCTTTCTAAATTTAATACCTGGAAAATTAATGTCCACAGTGTGTATTCTACGAATGCTACCTGTTTGATTTCCTATAGTGCTTTCCCAAGGCACTTGGGAAATATGATCAGCTACAAAGAGCATTATTATCTATGGAAATGTACTTTGTCTTCATTTAGCATGTTTCTGGATCATTATTCCTTTGGAAATTTACCTTAAAGTATTTCAGATTTATATTTGTGCAGACTTACTCTTAAATCCCTTCCTGAAAGTTAAATCGATAAAGACAATGTACCTACTAGTTACTAAAAACAATGTCTCAATTAAAACTACTGAACAAGGAAAGACAAAATTAATTAATTTAAAAATATAGTAGCAAATATTTAGAATCCCTGGAATATGAGAATTTAAATATATACAACCTCTATTTCAATTTCAGAGAAAAAAATATTCTTACATAACCAGACACATCTTATTCTGTATTTTCTCTCTTCAGTTTTCCTCCTTTTACACAGAAGAACATTTCAGATGACTATGATCTTCAGCTCTTGATTGTTCCATGGATCAGTCTTGGCATTTGCATTTAACATTAACATTTCTTGTTTCCAGCAACTCTGGTTTTATTTTTCAGATATGGCTTCATAGGCCACATGAAGAGATGTTTTGACTAGCATGTCATGTTACAAGTTTTTGTTTTTAATTAATTTATTTATTTACATCCCAGTTGCTGCCCCTTCCAAGTTCCCCTCCTCCATCCTCCCTCCTCTTCACCTCTGAGAGGATGGGGCCCACCTGGGCATCCACCACACACACCCTGGCACAGCAAGTCTCTGCAGGGTCAGGTATATCCTCTCCCACTGAAGCCAAACAAGGCAGCCATGTTGGGGAAGGATTTCACAGTCAGGCTGCAACTTTAGGGAAGATTCTCCATTCTCTGTCATAAGTATTTTAAATAACAATTTACATGATTGAAATTGTGTCTTAACAAATAGCTGCTTTAAATATAAATTCATGGTAAGCCTCCTCTTACCAACAACATGGCCATTCCTAATTTTAGTGTTTGGTCTTGGGCTTATAGAATCTGTTTATTACTGTATTCACTCAAAGAAAAGATAGTAAAAACAAGATGTAGATTTATCCATTTTCTTGAGTGTAAGGAATGTTACAGAAAAATTAAGCACCATTTTGGGAGTGTCAAAAGAAAACATTAATTGATTTGAGAACAAAATTCTCCTAGTTCTTCATAATGAGTATTGCACAAATCTGGAAATACAGATTTAACAATACAGTTCTGAAAATCACCTTCATTTAGACAGAAAATACCACATGATAATCAATATAAATAGTCCACTGAGCCCAAGATGCAGTCCAAACTAAAAAAGCATATACACATTAGGTCCTCTGAGAAGATGAATTACAGGGCAGATTTTGCCAATGCAATCTAATGCTCTTTATTTGCCTTCAAAGAAATGTAGGCAAAAATGTTTTCCCTATTCAGGCCCCATGCCAGGCACATGTTGTGCAGGCACTGTCAAATGTGGATGTTATAGAAGCTAAACTCATTTTCTGCCTAAGTCACTTTTGTATGTATTCCTATCTCTGTCTTGCCTGTCCTTCCCACTATTGCCTTAGAGCAACCTCACTATTCATGTCTCAGAGAAGAGAAAGACTTTTATTTATCAATTATTAATAAGCAGTAACTACTACCACTGGCCTTTGTTTACCTTTCTATTAGCAGTTATTTGCTACTCTGGTGACATGAGAACATTTCATTTTCCTTGAATCAATGTATAAATATTCAGAAGATGATGAACCACATACAGCAGCCTGAAGAAATTAGGACAGAAAGATTAAAGATAAAGTATAATTTTGTGAAGCTAAAGTCAACAGTTATGTAATAGGATCGATGACTGACTTATCCCTTTACCTTTTGTCTGCAAGTTGCCTCCCAATTTGAATTTAATCTCTATTGAACCTAAGAAATAGCTCCTGCCAATGACTTCAAAGACAGACAGATATAGAAAGAAAGAAAGAAAGAAAGAAAGAAAGAAAGAAAGAAAGAAAGAAGGAAGGAAGGAAGGAAGGGAAGGAAGGAAGGAAGGAAAAAGAAGAAAGGAAGAAAGAAGGAAAGGAAGGAAGGAAGGAAGGAAGGAAGGAAGGAAGGAAGGAAGGAAGGAAGGAAGGAAAGACTGATGGGACCTAATTTAGATAAATAAGCTTCTAGAATATCTCAAAAGACATTCATAGTGCATCATGAACTGCTAATATAGCAGAGATTACTGTCATGCTTTGGGGAAATACTTGGAATAAGTAGGTAATAAACATTATTGTTTATGATGTCAATTAGTAGGAATTTATTGGGAGTCTATATGTTCAGCATATCCTAGTGTTAGGAGCAGGGAGACAAAGAGCACTAATAGGTTAACAAGCTACTTGAAAATCCAGTTTATTTTGAAGAATATTTAAAGTAGAGTTCTAAGCAAAAAATAATAATTGTTTTATTCAAACCATACCCAATAGAGGTACTAATCAAAACTATTGACAAAAAACTATTGACAAAATTAAGGCACATAGAAATTTAATAAAATGCTGGAGACCATAGAGTGAGCATAGCCTAGAATGTAAACCCATTTTAGGTGCTTTAAACCCAAAAACATTTGCTTTGTCCAAAATCTGGGTCAAAAGTTCTTAGGAAATTCAATTTGCTCCCTGAGTTTCTTCATGAAACAAAGTCTTCAATGTGCTGCTAACTATGTAGCACTTTGTGGCACACATAGCACATGGTAAGCTTGTGGACGTTGGTGGTCTCCACTGCAGGACAGTTGGCTGCAGGCATGGCTCTTGGAGTCTTAGTAACAGAATGATCACTGATAATGCATTGTGGGCTAATATGAGAAACACTTTCACGAAAACAAAACAACACAACAACAATAAAACCCTAAGCTGAGGAGTTGTCTTAATGATATCAGTGGTTCTCAGTCAAGGGCAATGGTGCCCTCCAGGAACATTTGAGACCATTTCAAACAAATCAAACATTTGTTTGATTATAAAGTTGGAGATGATGAAACTCAGTGCTGTCCTATAGCACTTAGGTAAGTTCTCTACAGCAACATGCTATCTGGCCTAAAATTTAAACTGATACCAGAGGTAATATGTGCATAAATTAGAATATCAATTTTGTTCGTGTTGCAATAGAACCACTGAGAGTATCAGATGCAAATATAGATTTTCTCTAACATAGCCTTGCTTGACAGAAAAATAAACAACTGGTTACCTGTCTCATGTTTCTCTCATACACTGTTTGCTTAAAAATGTTAGGGGAGCATCAAAACCCAGAAATGATTCCAGGGCAGAACTTTAACGAGAACAAAAATGAAAGATTTTAACAAAAACCAAAACATTAAATACGTTTTGAGACCAGATGTTAAGCAATGGGGTCTTGTTAACTTTAGGCTCTTCTACAGGGACTGAATTCAATTAGTATTTCAACAAAACTACTTCTTCATTTAAAATTCAAAAAGAGTTAAAATTCAATAAACTTGAATAAAATGAGATTTTATTAATTAAATTTAATGTATTAATTAAAATCAGAGAAGAGTGGTAATTTTGCCTCAAGAAAACTTATTTATAGAAATGCACATATGCAAAAAATGAATGTAGAAAGAGCAGGATAATGTGAACCAAGAAGCTTTCAATGAGGAATCTAGGGACTTCAAACTAGTGGGGAATACTAAAATAACTAATATTTATTTGTAAACAAATATAGTTTTTTATCTTTATCATTCTAAACCACAAAAAAAGATAAAAAAGTAAAAACAAGAAAATCCTAACATATTTCTGGTGGCATTTTGCAATTTACAAAGTACTCTGACATTATTTCCCTAATTTCTAGAATACTGTGGGGAATCTTATTTTTTCCAATAATGACTGTTTTCTTTCAGGTGTTCAAGTACTTGGCTCCACTGAACTGTTGAGGGAATGTGTATATTCTAAGAACCCAAGTGGCAGTAATTACACTCTAAAACCAACTAACTGATTAATGCCAGAGAGAAGTAGATGGAAGACACAACCTACATGTGAAGCCTATCACACCACCAAGCTAATGTACTGGGAAATCCTAAGTGGATAACTCGCTGCTGAAATTCGTGGGGAGTCATGGAAACTCAATAAATCACTTGTACAGGCTGTAACTTGCCAGCAAATCAATTACAATATCTTTACAATTTCTTTCCGTTTGTAACTAAAATAAGAACACTAGGGATCTGAAAAATAAGCTATCATTGATTGTTTAAAAACCAGTTCTTGAGGTAATGAAAGACACCTCAGTCACCATTCATTAGCAAGGCCTTCATTATATCATTTACACTATACATTTGCTGAGTGGGAAAATGGGTTCTCTACATATAAGCATGATAACACAAACCCATTATCAGTAACACATGCATTTTCAGCTGTTTTTCTAGTATTTAAAATGAATTTGCTGGCTGAGAGTGTAGCTCAGTAGTAGAGTGCTTGTTTACCATGTTCTGGTCCTTAGGATCAATCTCCAGCACTTCAAAAATAATAATGAATTTGCATTGTGATAACCACATATTCTCACCTAGCTTTAAAATAATGACTGGACTAATAATGCACTGAATCTATGATATAATTTTTGTCATTATACCTAATTAGTAGCAAGGAATAAATAATAATCTGGTTTTTATTCAAGTCACTGGTAAACCCCCTACATTTGCTTTAAGCAACTGTACTATGGTTAGAGCCAACAGAGAAGAGTTAACAATATTAAAAGATGTTTCTTTGGATCATATAATTGTACTGCATGACAAAGCTTTAAAAATTTTAGTAACACCTTATATTTTATAGGAGAAAAAGCTAAGACTCAGAGAGAGGTTATAAGGGTCATTCAAATATATTGAGCCAAAGTGGTGGCTCACCTGGATCAATAATTCAAGATTCTGAACCTTTAGTTCAATGATCTTTTCATCATAGCACATAGCATATTGTCCTGAGGTCAGGCTTAGTTTTACTGTTCCTTCTGCTACAGTAAAAACAAAAATGAAACAGCACAAAAAATATCAGGCCTATTTATCAAGAGAGGTATTACAGAGATGTGCTGCTAACTTGTTTGAACCAGCTTGAAATAGATAATATTAATACTTCCAGTTCATGTCAATTAATAATCTCTAGTTTTTAAATCACTACCCAATGAAAGGCTGAATACCACCTTTCAAATAAATCCCACCCTTTAAATTTGTGTTTTTGTTCATATGCTATGAGAGTGTTCACATTCTCAAAGATGACTCATACACATAAAATTGTACAGTTATCATTTATTAATCAAACTGATTCTCTAATAATATTTACATAATTATTTTCTAGTCCAGAATCAATTTTGCATGTATTAAGACTATGCCTAATATCAAAATATCTTGAGATTTCATGTTAGAAAAGTCTGAATGGCTAAGATCAAGAAAACAAGTGACATTCACATAGGAGAGGAAACACTCATCCATTGCTAATGGGAGTGCAAACTTATAAACCAGTATGAAAATCAGTGTGGTAGTACCTCAGGAAGATGGGAATTGATCTACCTCAAGACTCAGCTATACCCAAAGGATAATTCATTTTACCCTACCGTAGACATTTGTTCAACCATGTTCATTGCTGCTGTATTTATAATAGCCAGAAATTGAAACCAACCTAGATGTCCCTCAACAAAAGAATGGATAAAGAAAATGTGGTACATTTACACAATAGAGTATTTACTCAGCTGTTTAAAATGACATCATAAAATATTCAGGCAAATGGATAATACTAGAAAAATTAATCCTGTGTGGGATAATCCAGACTCAGAGAGACAACTATGGTATGTATTCACTTATATGTGAATGCTAGCTGTTAGGTCAATGATAACTAAGCTATAATTTATGGAACCACAGAGGTTATGTAAAGGGTAAGAGAATGGGGTTGGGGGTGGATTCCAGATATAGCTCCCTAGAAAAGGGAAATTGACTAGATAGCAATGGATGGATGGGGGAAGTCACTAGAATGGGATGGTGGAGTAGGGAGAGGGAGGGGACATGGGGGACTAGGGAGAGAATACAAGTAGAAAGAAGTAAAATTAAGGACATTTGAGACATAGTATGGAAACAAATATAGGAGAAGCTTCCTATAATAGGTACATACAGGAAGATGATCTAAAATGCCAGATAATGGGGAAGACCAAGTTCCACCTTGTCACCACATGAGGCTTTCAGCACTGAGATTGGGTTACATCTCATTGAGTTGTTGGTTAAAAAGGTTCATGGGAATCCCCAAACAACCCAAGCTATTGCCAAGACTTGTTGTCTACAAACTTTAGCAAGGCCCTATTGCTAAAGATAACACCTGCACAACTCATTGAACATGGAGAGGTCAAGCTGGTGCCCACATAGAGCCTTCACCCCTACCTGCTAATGGTTTTTGGTACAAAAAGGTATTCTGCATGCTATCAAAACAGAAGTGTAAACACCAACCTAGTCACAAGCTTTTTTTTAAAAAAAAATCTACAATGGTTCTCTACCTACAAGATATGCTACTGCAGTGGTGCCACAATGATTATGGGATCAATAAACCAATATCTTATCTGACTTAAGTCTTACCCTATGAGATGGAGCCCATACATAACACTTTGTATAAC
>JADRCD010056831.1:0-19815 GCA_019843815.1 Montemys delectorum | reverse complement strand
TAATATGTAAAGACTGTGGGACTTTAGATCTTGGGGATGAATAAGAAAGTAAGGGTTGAGGCTTAATAGGGATGTGTTTGTGTGTCAAGTTGACAAGGGGTCAATTGTACTGGCTGGTTTTGTGTGTCAATTTGACACAGGCTGGAGTTATCACAGAGAAAGGAGCTTCAGTTGGGGAAGTGCCTCCATGAGATCCAGCTGTGGGGCATTTTCTCAATTAGTGATCAAGGAGGGAGGGCCCATTGTGGGTGGTGCCATCTCTGGGCTGGAAGTCTTGGGTTCTATATGGGAGCCGGGTGTTCCAGCCCGGAGAAGTAAGCCAGTAAGGAACATCCCTCCATGGCCTCTGCATCAGCTCCTGCTTCCTGACCTGCTTGAGTTCCAGTCTTGACTTCCTCTGGTGATCAACAGCCATGTGGAAGTAAGCTGAATAAACCCTTTCCTCCCCAACTTGCTTCTTGGTCATGATGTTTGTGCAGAAATAGAAACCCTGACCAAGACAGTAGGATTTGGACTTAGACAATAAATAATATGGGCAGCTGTGCCAATTAATAAATGAAACTGATGTGGGATCTAGGACTAGCATTTGTCTATGAGACATTGGAAAGTGGCTCAAGAGGAGAGAACAGAGCCTAGATATGCATTTAATAAGTTTAGTCATGGAGAGGAGGGAGATAAAACAGGACTGAGATGGCAAAGTGAAATGGAAAATGTTAAAAATAGATGGAATGATATTCTTCAAATTGATCTACAGATTCCACTCAATCCTATTAAAATCTCAGCAGCCTTCTTTTGTGGACATGGGCAGGATGCTCTTAAAATTCACATTCAAACAGGAAGTACAATCCACAAACCACAAGAAACTCAAGAAGAAGGAAGACCAAAATGTGGACACTTTATTCCTTCTTAAAAGGGGGAACAAAATACCCATGGAAGGAGTAGCAGAGACTAACTATGAAGCAGAGACTGAAGGAAGGACAAGCCAGCCTGATATAGCTGTCTCCTGAGAGACTCTGACAGTAACCGACTAATACAGATGTAGAGGCTCACAGCCATCCATTGAACTGAGTACAGGGTCCCCAGTGAAGGAGTTAGAGAAAGGACCAAAGGAGCTTAAGGGTTTGCAGCCCCTTAGGACGAACAACAATATGAACTAACTAGTACCCTCAGAGCTTCCAGGGACTAAACCACCAACCAAAGAGTACATATGGTGAGACTCATGGCTCCAACAGCATATGTATAGCAGAGGATGGCCAAGTCAGTCATCAATGGGAGGAGAGGCCATTGGCCCTGTGAAGGTTCTGTGCCCCAGTGTAGGGGAATGCCAGGGCCAGTAAGCAGGAGAGAGTGGGTTGGTGAGCAGGGAGGGGGATGGGAACAGGGGTTTGTTCTTGTTTTTTGTTTATTTTGGAGGGGAAACTGGGAAATATTACATGTAAATGAAGAAAATGTCTAATAAAAAAAAAAGAAAAAAATTCACATTAAAGGGAGCCTAAATAACCAAGCAGATTTGCCAAGCAAGAGAAAAGTTAGTGGATTCCCAGTTCCCAGTTTTGAAACTTACTACAACAATAATGAAGATGGAGAATCCCCCCATCCTGATAGGAGGACAATGTATAGGATTAGGATTCGAGAAAAAGGGATGGATTAGGGCCAGGCTGGGCCACTGTCATTGCCTTTCTCCCTCTTCTGAACTTGACCATTGGGAAGATGGAAATCTTGATGGGGTCTGACAAATGCAGACTGGGATTCTCCATGCAGACCTGCTTATAAACACAGAAGGGACATCTATGGCTAACACTGCACCTCACAAAGTGATAGCTTTGCTTTCTCTTACCTCTGAGGTTGTGTGGGCTCCATTGGGTTCTCTGTGTGGATTGTATTTGGATTCTGTCCAGGTTGGCTCATGGGGGCTATAGGCAACCCAGGCTTTAGGTAAACACATTTGTACTGCCTAGTGAGCTGCCTTATAGTGAGAGTCTACTGCTATAAGCTTGAGGCAGAATGAGGAAAACCAACCTTAGTTAGTTAGTTAGTTAGTCAGTTATTTAGTGTGTGGGATGTTGTTTGTGTGTGTGGAGGGTACAGTGTACATGCGTGTGAGATGCCCGTGTATGTGAAGGCCAGTGGTCAACTTTGGTTTGCATTCCTCAGGAGCCAGGGTCTCTAGCTGGTCTGAAATTTACCCAACTAGTTTAGATTGGTTGGATGTTGAGCCTCAGAAGTGCCCCCATCCCCTGGTTTTTGTTGCTTGCAAGGCATTCACGTTACTATCTTCTCAGCTGCAGTCATCAACCTTTATCTCAGATTGAAACAAGTGGATTGGACCTAGTGATGTCTAAGGTTTCTATCTTCTCTTCGAGACTCTGATTTGGAAATGTTCATGTAAGAAACACAACCAGATGCAACTTCCCAATTCTCCTTTGAAATTACACAGAAAGCCACTGCTGCTTATACCGGCTACATGAGAAGGAAAAGCCACAAGCATTGTTACTCTAGAGGCTATCGGTTCGATGTGCTTGAAGATGGCCTTGTCTGAAACACTGATATTCTTGTGCATTTATTTCCCAGGCTTTTGTCAGAACAGAAGAATCTAAATGCTTATCAGGTGGGAATGAGTTTAGATGAGAACATGGCTTTGTTGTCTCTGAATGCTCCTGTAAGGTATAGTCAATTTAGTTGGCTTTACTTAACACATAGCTATCTACAGTGGTGAGTGGGAGGGCTGGATCTGGATCTGAACTGGCTCCCAAGCAGGTCATCAGTACTGCTGTGTTCTAGTGTTGTCTCAGAACAGCCTTGCCTCCATCCCTAAACAATGGTTTTATCTTCAGCAAAGCTCTTGGGAGTTGGCACTACAGCCCCAAGAGCAGCATGCCTCAGGCTGTAGGACTGTGTCAATACCTCAGGCATCCTGACATCTCAAGGCAGAGCTTGTACGTGTGCTTTTATTTCCATCATGTGTATTCCACCTTCTGTAGCGGGACAGGCAATCTGATAGGACACTATCTTTTGAGACATAGGAACAGGTCATATGTGTGGAATCAAGTGGTTGCTTATGGACACTTAAGCAGTGACTAGATACCTCATGTTTTGTATCTCAGTGGCCATTTCCACTTCTGCTACCTAATTAGTCTTTTTAAATTTATTTATTTTGAGTGCAAGAGTCTGGTGCCTGTGGAGGCAAAAAGAGAGGGCTTTGAAACTGCAGTTCCAGAGTGCTGTGAGCCATCACGTGGATTCTGAGAACTGAACCTAGGTCATCTGCAAGAGCAGCTCTTAGCTGCTGAGACTTCTTCTCCAGTCCCCATGCTGCCTAATTATTAGCCACTGTGGCCAATGGGCCCTCATTTTAAAGAAAGGGCATATGATCTCTAAGGCCCTGGGAGAGTACCTGGAGACAGCCACCCCTCTAGTCTTTGTTGAGATGTAGATTGCAGAACATAAAATCCACCGTTTCAATATCTATACTTCAGTGTTTTCAATGGACTCACGATACTGTGAAATCATCCATCTGGTGCCAGAAAATTGCTGCTGCTCTAAAATGAAGCCTCATGCCTGTTAGCAGTCTTAGTCCCTTCACCTCCAGCCCCAGGCACCCATTCCACTTGTCTTTTGCTCTCAGCTCTGACTTCCATGCAGGAGGTTCTCTTTGTGGACATTCAGTACACATTTATGATTTCGTCTGTGACCCATCCATCGTAAACCTGTTGTTTTCTGTATAGAAATGAAGAATGAGACGCTCCTTTTAATTACACATTCATCAGTGAGGTGACGTTTACAGTTTGTATAAATCCTTCCAAGACATTGGAAATCAAACAGCCTGCTATATCGGACACTATTGATGTTTCCTGGCAATATACAAAAAGCCTTTCAGCCCTGGCGCCGGTATTTGAACAATGCCATGTTTACCAGTGTTCCCCTTCCCTAACAGAGCCTGGAGCATGGGGTGCTCTGTGCATACTTGAAATCCTCAGTGGCTGCGGCGGTTGAACTGATGATGGCGCTGACTCCTGACTTCTAGTGAACCACTGCCTTCCTGTCATTAGTGTCCTCTCTGAGTGGTTTAAATTTATTCATGAAACTAGTTGGAGCTCAGGTGGTGACAGTGAAATGCATTTAGTAATCAGCTTAAGAGGCAAGCTGTTTTCACATTCCTTAGCAATGCACAGTGCCTAACTAACCCAGAGGATATTAATTGCTCAGCATGCTTTGAGGTGGAGAAGCATACATTTATCAAGACAATGTGTTCAGGTCTGGATTGAGTAACATGAGTTAGAATGCTGCACACATTTCAGGTAGCATCCTTGTTTTTTTCTGGACTTTTGTGGCACGAGGCCCAGGAAACTGGGGACTCGAGGCTTTGCTAGGATCTGTGCAGGTGAGGCCTTTTAGTGTTTGATGGTGAGCATGTATTATACATGATTCATTTCAGGGGCCAAGTTTAGTTTGTTTTTAAATGTGTGTGGATGTGTGTAGGTATATGAGTACTCGGGTGTGTGCCTGTGAAAATATGTGCATGTGTAGAGGTCAGAGGTCAACTTCAGGTATTATTCCTCAGGCGATACATACCTTAGTTTCTGAGACAGTCTCTGGCTGGGATCCGGGGTTCACCAATTAGGCTAGGTTGGCTGACCAGCAGACCCCAGAGATCCATCTGTTTCTGCCTCGCTGCCCTGGAGTGATAAGCATGTACCACAATGCCTGGCTCTTTTCTGTGGAATCTGGAGAGTTTTTTGTTTTTTTTTTTGTTTGTTTGTTTTTTTTTTTTTTTTGGTTTTTTGAGACAGGGTTTCTCTGTGTATCCCTGGCTGTCCTGGAACTCACTCTGTAGACCAGGCTGGCCTTGAACTCAGAAATCTGCCTGCCTCTGCCTCCCAAGTGCTGGGATCAAAGGCATGCGCCACTACAGCCTGGCTTCAGGAATCTGGAGAGTTAAACTTAGCTTCTCATGCTTGTAAAGCAAACATGTTGTTGACTGAGCCATCTTCCTTGGTGATCAAGAACTATGCCACAGGCAAAACAGCTGGCATACAATTTGGTCCCTAATGTCAGATTCAGATTGTTTTATTTATTTTAAATTTTTGAATTTATTTTATGTGCCTTGGTGTTTGTGTGCATTCATGTCTGTGTGAGGGTGGTGGATCCCCAGTAACTGTAGTCACAGACAGCTTTGAGCTACTATGTGGGTGCTGGGAATTGAACCTGGGTCTTCTGGAAGGGAGGGCAGTCAGTGCCCTAACCCTCTAAGCCGACACTGAACAAGTCTGTCTCTTCTTCGTAAATAGCGTTGCGCCCTTTGAGTTGTTTTGACACAGACACTAGTCCAGATGCAAGTGAGTGGCATCATGGCTTTCATGGACACATTTAAGTACAGGGTATCTAGAACCTCTATTAAAGCAGACACATCTAGCTTTACCAGACTAACGTATCTCTGGTGTTCGTTTTTTATTCACTTCTACAGAAAATAGTCATGATTTCAAAATGTGAAAACTGAAGCAGTTCATATATTTATTCAATTAGGATTTCTTTCTTTATTTTTTACTGAGCTCTCCTTCAGAAAACATGGAAACTGCTTACATGTACAAATCAGAGAGACAGAATAGAAGCTATCCTTAAAGAGCAATTTTGTGTGTGTGTGTGTGTGTGTGTGTGTGTGTGTGTGTGTGTGTGTTGGCTGTCACTGGCCACTTGAGAGAAACTGAGCTCTGCTTCTGCCCCAACGTCACCTCTGAAATCCTTTGCTGGAAGGTGGCCCAGCCACCTCTGAAGTTCTAATCATAGCAGGCAGGAAACACGCCCCTCTGTAGAGGTGAATTTGCCCTCAGTCTAAACCCCAAATGGATTTTAACCAAGTCATAGTCAGCACTGTGCACTGGTAATTGGGGGAAGGGGACAGATTGGTAATTGGAGAAAGCACTCGCCTAAACATTAGTTGATGTTTCACTTTCTTTATTTGATGTAGTGAGTGGCTGCCATGTTGGACGGGGCATGTCTGTAGAAGATGCATTTACCTGGAAGAGGGTGCTTTCAGGATGAACAAAGTGAAGTGGGCAGGAACAACGGAGGCAGGAGTGATTAATTAATCAAACCCAAATGCAAGGCTGCTTAAGGACCCATCAAGTAGTCTCTCCAGGATCACATATTTCCATCAAGTCTTTGGCAGGTGCTGGTATACAGCCAGCTCATGGCATCATGGCTAACAAGGGCTCATTTTGCCTTGTTTTACATCCTTCATTACGATACCACCCTGGCTTCCCACACCACTCCTGCTAAGTCAGGTTGCAATGGAGGTCAAGTTTATTTTCTCTCCCCAAAGGAGACAGTGCTAGAGGACAGACTCTGGCTATCCTGGTGTGTTGGCTAGAACCAGCACTTTATTCAGTAGAGCCTTTCAAGGACATGCACAAGTTCACAGGGAACATCTCTAAAATTCTTCTCTATCTTAGACTTTGAAGAAGACCTCTCCAGACAGGTATTATCAGCTCGTGGTGCAGTTTTCCTTTTAAATTCTTAGTGGCTTTCTGTAGTGGATGAAGTAACTTTTCTGCTGAATGCTGGAATACTGCCCTCTCAGACTCCAGAGCTTATGAGTTGTGAACTAGGCCTAAGATGAATCGGCTGTTTTCTAAAGAGCATATGGGACGCCTGCTGGCAGCCCAGACAGAGTTGAGTTCGAGCTCGGTGAGCAGCATCAGTGTGATACCCTTTGCTGTATGTGGTGTATTATGAGGACATTTGTGTCTGTTTGGATTTTAGCTGTGCTGGGTTGCAGGTATGAGTTGTCTTGTGGTGCTGAAAATGAAACCCAGGCCTTCATGCATGTTCCTTAAGGGCCACACTATTGGGTTACATTCTTACCCGAGTTGTAGGATTTGAAGAAGTCTTAATAGATCAGGATTGACCTTGAGGGTATGCTTCATTCACAGATGGTTTGGATCTGTTGAGTCCAAAGTCAATAAGGAATTCATAAACATTCCAAAATTGTGTCTTACTGCTCTCTCTCTTTTTTTGTTTTTGTTTTTGTTTTTGTTTTTTTTTCCCAGACAGAGTTTTCTCTGTGTAGCCCTGGCTGTCCTGGAACTCACTCTGTAGACCAGGCTGGCCTTGAACTCAGAAATCCACCTGCCTCTGCCTCCCAGGTGCTGGGATTAAAGGCGTGCTCCACCACCGCCCGTCATCTTACTGCTCCAATGACAACATGGCCAGATATGTCAGGAGCTAGTAAGGGAATGGCCAGTTCTACATGTTTTTAGCTCAATATACTGTTGTGGAGTGTGTACCTTTGCTGTTGGGTGGTAAAGCAGGGGGAGAGTGTTAAAAGAAGACTCAATGGAATGATAGGCTTATAGTTTAGGAGACACAGATACAGAACCTTGAATTATTGTAAGGAAAGGACATGGGAATGATTAAAATTAAACAAAACAAAACAAAACAAAACAAAAACAAAAACAAAAAGCAAGCCGGCCGTAACCTTGACAGGAAATAGTTCCTTCCTCTTGACTCCTGTTCTTAATTCCCTACACAGAACCTGTATTAGCGGCTTCCATGTGTGATCTTCTAGAACATTTTTATGGTTGAAGATTTACACACACACACACACACACACACACACACACACACACACACACAAATGGAAGAACATTTCTCTGTCTCTTGCTGGATTTCAGAACATATTCCATGTCAGTATCCAGGCATTCTCCATCTTTTCTAGAACAGTGATGCAGTAAGTCATTGTGTGGAAGAGCTGCTTTTCACACAGCTGGACCTCTCTGATGACCACTGTTCTGCCTGCAATTGGTTTTGCTGTTGTAAGCAGAGCTACCATGGAGATCTTTGTGCACTCTGCTTTATGTCCATGTTGTTACTATTTTTCTTTAATACATATTTAGAAGTGGCATGACTAAGTTGGAAAATGCATATATAAAATGTTTAAATGTTGAAATAACTACAGACTTCTAGAACCTTGCAAATACAGTGTGAAGAGTTTGGTTCCCATACTCAAATCTCTTTGGTGTACATTGGTTACCTGATGTGCTGGCTGCCCTAGTCTCAGCACACTGGACTATACTTGCAACAATGCAGGGCATGTTCACTATGCCATCATCTAAGTCTCTGACTGGTTGTTCAGTGCTGAGAGCACTTGCTTTGGGGATTTTGTCTATTTTATGGATGCTTTTCACCAGTTGGACACATCTCTCCTCTAAAGTTCATAATTGTCTCAATGTATTCCCTGTCCTTTCTTTCCCCCTGGTGTCTTTTGTGGATTTGATTGAGTTTCATCGTTTATGTCATTTTTCAATTTTTTCTTAACAGTTTCAAGGTTGTATAATCCATATATTTTTATTTGATAAATACTCTTTTTTGCTATAGGAAAATGATCTTTTAAATAAAATTTACTTTTGGAACAATTCGATTTAGAAAAATCCAAAGCAGCAGAGAATTCCTACATGCACTATACCTCCATTCTCCTGTGTCATCACTAACATTAGTTTATCTCAAATTAAGAACCTATGTTGCTACTCTAGTATTAACCAATAGGAGCCCAAGTAGTTGCACATTGTGCTACGGAGCTCCTGGCTTTTATCTGAAGTCATTGTCCCCATAGGGTCCCTAGGCAAGGATACTATTTCGGACTCTCCCTGGTCTCCATGATCTTAACAGTTGCAAAGGGGGCCCAGTCAGATGTTTTGCACAATATCTCCCAGTTGGGATTTGTCTGTTGTTTTTCTCATATTTATACTGAGAACTGGGGAGTGTGGAAAGGCCATTAGAAGTAAAACACTATTTGTTTCTGCTGGTTTGGTTGCTTTTAAAGATGGTGTCAACATACCAGGCACGGTGACACACAGCGTTAGTTCCAGCACTTGGTAAGCAAAGGCAGAAAGTTCTGTGTAAGTTTTCATAATTAGTATTAGGTCAGCCAGGGCTACATAGTGAGTTCTTGCCTCAAAAAATGTAAATATGGTGTAAGCATGTAGTCTAGGCTGGCCTAGAACCCACAGCACTCAGTAAGTATCAAACTCAGTAGGCCACAGGGATGGATGTGTGGGTCCATTTCAGAGGACAGTTTCTCTTACGAACAGCCTTTTGCCCTCAAGCCTTTTCAGTTGAGTACAGTTAGAATGACTAGTTTATATCCCAAGGGCCAGCATGGAGAATAAAGTACCTTGAATTGACAAAATACTTTGTGGGAATCTGGGGCAGTGTGAGAATGCTTAGCTCATTGTCAGTAAGCCTGGAGAATACAGTACCCTTTCTTGCAAAAGCTATACTCTCAAGAGTTCCTGTATGATTGAACCTTGTGTTTCACATAGCTGAACCTTCTACTTTCTAATAAATGGCAACCCTGATTTTCTTTGTTCTTGCTGTTGCAATTTTGGAGAAAATACTTTGTTTTTAGAAGGACATCAACCATGTGTATCTTAATGTGGTTTTAGATGATTGTCTTTAAAAAAACCATTATTTATTGTTTTCTGTATATGCATGGTGTTTGTGTCAGGGGAGGCACAAGTGCCACAGCAGACATGTAGAGATTAGAGCCATCTCAACAACTCTGATTGTCTTTTGATAATGTTTGAAGAAATCTATTTTAGAGATAATCTAAAACTATTTATTTATTGATTTATTTGGTATTGAATATTGAACTCTACTACTGAGTTATTCCTCCAGGTAAAGTTTATTCTAATTGACAAATAATAGTTGTGTCTGTATTTATGGAGCACACTTTTTGAAACCTAGCCTAGCCTTGAACTCACGATCCTGCTTCATCCTTCTTTATGCTGGGATTACAGACATGCCCTACCAGGCCTCTTTCTAATGGTCAAGGTCTAGGCCAGGTATATGCAGAGTTGAAGTAAAGGCTTCTGTAGATTGCAAAGCACCAGGAAGCTTATGGCCTCTCTCTGGAACAACAAACCCAGGTAAGCTTCCTTCCCTATGTGGCTTTTGCAGTAACCGACTCCATCCCAGCCCCTGTCACATGCAGGGAGACATGGAAGAGGTGGCCAGGGCAGGAAGCTGGGAGATCACATCTGCAAATGTGAAGCAGAGTGAATGGGAAGCAAGGCAAGGCTACAAACCCTTAAAACTCTGCATTTCTAGATTCCATTGAAGCATTTATCCATCTGTGTTGCTGTGAGTGATGCGATTTCTTTTTTATCCCAAATGTTCTTCTTCTTTGTAATGCTAGGGATTGGGGCTAGGGCTTTGCACACGCCCAGTAAGCACAATACCACCAAGCCATATTCCTAGTGTAATACTGTTTTTTTTTATTCATTTACTCACTGATAAAACTTCAAGTTGTTTCCCATATCTTGGCTACTGTGAGTAATTGTGCAATGAGCATGAGAGTGCAGATGCCTCTCACATACTAAGCTCAGTTCCCAAGCTTGGTACAAGTGGCTTATATGATAATTCTGTCCTTACTTTTCAGGAGCATCCATACTGTTTTCCATCTGTGTGCTAGTGTTAAAGCTAGCTTCATTGTATTTTCAATTTGTGTTTCCCCAAACATTAGAGTTGGTGTACATTGTCTTTTAATTCATCTGTTGACCATAAACATCATTTCTTTGGGGGAAATGTCACTTAAGTGCATGAGTTGTTTCCCTAGCTGTGTTGAAAACTTTTTACTTGGATGCAATCATGTCAGTCTCTGTGTGCTTGTGTCCTGCACAGCAAGACTGTCAACAAAAGGGGAAGGAAGGAGAGGGAAGGGAAGGACAAAGACGTGGGAGCAGAGATAAGAAATCACAAAAGCAACTCATAGAGCTTCTCTACCTTATATCTAGTGAATGGCTAGTATCAGAAACATGACTGATAACTGGTGTTGGAGAGGCTATAGAGAAAAGGGAATCTATGTGTGCTGGAAGGAATATAAATTAATACAGTTAATATGGAAAACAGTATGGTGTTGGGAATTGAACTCAGGGCTTCCTACATGCTAAGTGAGCACTTGGCTTTTAAGCCACACCTCACCATTGCAGTTTGCTTTTCTGCTTATGTTTTTGGAATGCTCTTCAGGAAACTCTCAGCCAGACCAATGCCCGCTACTTCTTTTAGTAGCTCTTCAGGGTTGGATATTGCATTGAATAAATTGTAAATTATATATGACTTGGTTACTATGCTGAAATAAAGGTCTAATATTATTCTTTTGTTTCTCACCAGCAATTCCTGAAGACACTATCCTTAACCCTTTGTGCATTTTTACCTGTCTGTAAGAGTTACATGTGGCTTTATTTCTGGGTTGTGTATTTTATGCCACTAATATTTTGCTTTTATTTTTGGCAGCTTTGTAGCATACAGGTTGAGTATCCTTTATACAGATATTAGATCATTTTGGATTTCTGACATTTATATTATATTATAAACACCAACCTGTCGTTTGAAATCAGGGGTATGGTGCCTGTCACCTATCAATGTCTGCCCTGTCACTTTCTACACTGGCCACACAGGGCTTTCACTTATTCTGAACTGTGTTCCAAGATCTGTGATGTGTGATTTTTTTCTGTTCCTTGGGTGCTTGTTTAAAATCTAGACTCAGACTTGAGACCCAGCTTAATCATTAAGGGCTTGGTTCCTAGTATCTATGGTGAGCTGCTAGCAACAAATTGGTACCTCCACCTCCTAGGGATCTGACACCCACTTTTGGCTTCCAAGAACACCTGCATCTATGTCCACAAATGCACACATACATGTAATTTTTAAAAATTAAGAATAAATAAAAATTCAAATCTAGAATCTCCACTTGAGACAAAGTGTGTGATATTCAGCTTTCTGAACTAATCCTTTTATACTTAACTCATTTCATGGATTTTCTTGCAAAGTCCGTGACTTCATTCTTCTCTGTAGCTGAATAATATTCACATATATACCACACTTGACAAGTCCATTTCGGGGCTGGCGAGATGGCTCAGCAAGTAAGAGCACCGACTGATCTTCCAAAGGTCCTGAGTTCGGATCCCAGCAACCATATGGTGGCTCACAACCACCCAAAATGAGATCTGACGCCCTCTTCTGGTGTGTCTGAAGACAGCTACAGTGTACTTATTTATAATAATAAATAAATCTTTGGGCTGGAGCAAGCAGGAACCAAGCAAGCTGGGTCTACCAGAGTGAGTGGTGAGTGCAGTTGACTGGAGGGAGCAGAAGTGCTAAAAGTCAATTCCCAACAACCAGATGAAGGCTCACAACCATCTGTACAGCTACAGTGTGTACTCATATACATAAAATAAATAAATCTTAAAAAAAAGCAAAGTCCATTTGATCACTGATGGACATCTAGGTTGATCCCATAACTGAGCGTGTTCACTTAGCGCTGGATAGACGTGTTGACTCATGTTAGCTATGGGCTCTGTGTTATGAACAGAGAATGAATTTTGTCAAATGCATTACTGCATCTATTGTGATAACCATGTACTTTTGCTTAGTATCATATATTTTTGTTAGTACACTGCATTCCATATATTGATTTAGGATGATTCTTTTATCCCTGGGATGATTCCTATTTGACAGTGGGGAAAGGTGTTTTTAATATGTTGTCTTACTTGGTTGAAGAATTGTGTCCCTAAGTTGGTCTTGGAAGGTTACATGTTTCTATGAATTCAACCATTTCTTCTGTGGGCCTCCAGAAATGGCCCAGCAGTTAAGAACACTTACTGCTTTTCCACAGGATCTGGGTTTCATTCCTAACACCCACATGGCAGATCACAGTCATCTGTAACTCCAGTTCTAGAGGATTTGATTCCCTCTTCTGGCCTCTGAAGGCACTGCATGCATACCATGCACAAACATACATGCACCCCAAAACACACACACACACACACACACACACACACACACACACACACACAAATATATCTCAATCATTTCCTTTAGATTACCCACTTTTTGATGAATAGATGTTCATAGCAGGGCTTTTAAGGTCATTCGTATTTCTGTGATACCAGCTGTATTGTCTCCTTTTTTATTTCTGAGTTTGTTTGAGCTTTCTCTCATTTTGATTTTTTTTACTGTAAATAAAACAAACAAACAAACAAACCTCTGGTATTTAAGGCAAGACTCCTATACATAGGAGATTTGAAGGCAGCCTGGACTACATGCGACTCTGGATCCTGCTGATTCAGCTCTTCAGGCAGCTCAGGGATTCTTACCCTCAGGTCTCCAGGGCTGGGGTTGGAAGCTCATGCCACCAAGTGCTACTTTTCCTAGGGTGGCTGGGGATGCAAACTCGAGTTCCTACACTCACACAACAGGCAGTTCACCCACAGAGCTGTCTTTGCAGCCAGCTTGATTTTCTAGTTTCTATTTTATTTCCATTCTGACCTTAAATTTTTTAAAAAGTATTCTGCTATGCTTGGCTTTTCCTTTGTTCTATTTTCTAGCATTCTGAGGTGTAACGTGAGGGCTGTTGTGATGGAGGCTTTCCTGTCAGGACTGCTCTCAATTTGAATATATTGTGTTTCCATTTGCCCGTGTCTCGGGAGACTGTTTGGTTTCCCTCTTAATGTTTTTTGTTGACTTATTGATTGTTGAGAAGAGTGTTGTTTAATTTCTACGTGTTTGTGAGCTAGCTCTCACCATTCACTTTTAGTTTCATGCTGTTGTAGTCAGAAAAGAGACTTGATATGATACTAGTCGTCTGTAATCATTGCTGGCATGTACTTTGTGTATTAATGCACACACAGGGATCTGTGATATTCCCTGTGTGTGCATTTGCAAAGAATGGCCTGTAAATACTTGTAAAACTCACTGTTTTCTTGCTATGTTTAGATCATCCATTTGATGATGGAAGTTTTCTATTACTGTGTTACATTCTTTGTTCATATCTGTTAATGATTGCCATATATGTTTGGGTACCTGATGATGGAGACATCATATATATCACATGCATTTTGAGTTGTTGATGAAGTAGCCCTTTTGCATTATGTAATGATCTGTTTCTTTCTATCATGTTGGAGTGTTTGACTTCTGGCCTATATTTTTTTCCTGGTAAAAGTATAGTTACTTTTGAGTTTTGTTTTCCATTTGCATTCCCATCCCCTTATTTTTTTAAATGATAAAGACTATATCAAGAGTGTATTATGGTGGGACTCATGGCTCCAGCTGCATATGAAGCAGAGGATGGCCAAGTCGATCATCAATGGGAGGAGAGGCCCTTGGCCCTGTGAAGGTTCTATGTCCCAGTGTAGGGGAATGCCAGGGCCAGGAAGCAGGAAAGGGTGGGGTGGTGAGCAGGGGGAGGGGGGAGAGGGGAAGGGTTTTTTTTCCGGACAGGAAACCAGGAAAGGGGATAACATTTGAAATGTAAATAAAGAAAATATCTAATAAAAATAGTATATTGTAGGGGCTGGAGAGAGGACTCAGCAGTTAAGAGCACTGTCTGCTCTTCCAGAGGTCCTGAGTTCAAATCCCAGCAACCACATGGTGGCTCACAACCATCTGTAATGGAATAGGATACCTTCCTTTGGTGTGTACAGCTTCAGTGTACTTATATACATAAAATAAATAAACAAATCTTAAAAAAGATTTTTTAAAGATTATATTTTAGCATCTACCTCAGTGGTTGAACACTTACCTAGTACATTCTAAGTCCTAGGTTCAGTTCTCAGAGCCAGCGATTGTAATAGTAAGGACAAAGAAAACAGTACAATGTTACTGTTTATTTTCAAAACCACCTAAACTTAAAACTGTCTTCTTCTTTGTAGGCTATGGAGATGTGGATGATCTTAATCTGGAGGATGCACTGAGAGAAACTTCCTCAGTAAAACGTGAGTCAAGCAAACAAGTCCACAAAGCAAGCACTAGTGGGCCACCATGGACCACACTCACGGTCTTGCCTTCAGAAAAGCAGATACACACAAGACTAGCTGGATCTCCACCCAGCTGTTTGTCCTCGATTACTGTGCAAGGCTGTGTCATATAGTCATATGTGTGTTATCTTCCTTTTTCATTTGTTGTGTATTGAATCCATGAGAGAATGTGCATCTGCCTTAGCCTCTTCCCTGCTGTACCTGTTTCATTTCTCTCACTTTTTTTTTCTGTTTTAAGATAGGGTTTTCTGATTTAGCCCTGGCTATCCTGAAATCCTTTCTCTGTGACGGCCAGGCTGGCTTTGATTTGGGTCCTGTGCTAGAGCATCAGTGACTCTTGGCCACTAATCTTCATTTGTAGCTTTAGAACCCATGCCATTTTATCATTCCTGTGTGATCTACAATGGCCTCAGGGACTGATACCAAGGCTATTCTCATGATATGACTTCTGCTCCCCTTGTGCTCCCCTCTTCCTTTAGAGAGATGGGACCACTTCAGCACCACGACTAGGAGGCCACTAACAACCAGAGCCCCAGCAAATCCAACAGGTAACAAGGCTTGCCTGAAGTGAGAAGTAAGGAAGGCAAGACTCATCTGAGAAGGGAAGTGGGGAAGGACTCATTGAAACTCCATCTGGGACAGTATCAGAAGCAGCCATGTAGCATTTTAGCTGCACACAGGAAAAGCCAGCAAAGGCATCCATCTGAATGTTAGATTTAATTCAACAGAATCCTATCTGGTTAGTTACTGTGCCTTATGTGAAGGCAGAACATTTTATTTCCCTATTGCTTTGGATGATGATGATGATGGCTGCTAGAAACCAGGTACAGGAGGCAGAAGGGGTGAGCTGAACCTGACTGAAGCCCCAGGTTATCCTCATAGCTCCCCAGTGGCATAACTACAGTATAAACATGACCCATTCCTAGTCTAGCAGAGTGGGACAACCTCAAGGCACAGGAGAACTCTTCAATGAAGGTGCTCAAACATTTTTCTCAAAATGATCTAAGTTTTTGAAGATCTTGAGAGAATTTGTTTATGTGGGTCACATCTATAAATATTTCTCATCTGAGAACTTAAAACTGAAAAACTGTTATTAATCTAAAGAAAATAAAAAGCCATATGCATCGACATGTGGCAGATTTTTATGAGAAATAACTGTTCTTATAAGATGAAAACAGTTTAGAATGATGAGTGACATTATTTTACAATTTTCTGTAATGTGTGACTTGAATAGAATACACCTGGATTCTTTGTGTGTGTGGTGATGTGAGACGAGCTATTACTATGTAGCCCAGAATGAGCTGGGACTCACTATGTAGACCACAATTTAGTAGATAGACCAGACTGGCCTCAAACTCACAGAGATCTATCTA
This sequence comes from Montemys delectorum, assembly GCA_019843815.1. Taxonomy (NCBI): domain Eukaryota; kingdom Metazoa; phylum Chordata; class Mammalia; order Rodentia; family Muridae; genus Montemys; species Montemys delectorum. The sequence goes on along the minus strand of JADRCD010056831.1, from coordinate 3,632 downwards.
CCTGCCTCGGACACCTCTTGTATTATAGAATCACACCGATTACAATTGCCGCCTATCTCATTGAAAAAAAGCCTTTAGCAAGCCGCCATATGAGGTGGCACACACCTATAACCCCAGTACTGTGGGGCCAGAGGCAGGGAGAATACCCAAAGTTTGAAGCATATATGATCAGGGAGGCTGGAGGGATGATTCAATGGTGAAAAGCACTAACTGTTCTTTCAGAGGATGATCTGGGTCTGTGGTCACCCACGTGGCAGTTCACAGCTGGCTACAGTGCCAACGGATCTAACTTCGTAGTCATGAAAGTATAGCACAGATATGCTTGCAGGCAAATCACTTGTATATATAAACTAAAACAACTTTGGAAAAACTCAAATCCTATCAGGGTTTGTATTCAGGTAATAGGAAATTCTATTCATTTTCAAGGAAATGTCTGACACATACTTAAGTTGGCATAGCAGTTGTTATTTAAATTAAATCTTTAGGTAGTAGTCTTGGTTTCTATAATGCAAGAAAAACTATCTGCAGAGATAAGTGCACCATACTGCTAGGAGTATGTCAGTCTGTGTATTTAGGGTATTCTTTAAACCATTCAAACACACTTGTATATCGGAGAGAATTTTTGTTTCGTTCATTTAGTCTGAGACAGGGTCCCACTGTGTAGCCCCAACTGATGTTGAACATGCCATTGAAGACCAGTATAGCTTTGAATTCACAGAGATCTGGCTGCCTATACTTTCTAAATGCTGGCATTAAAGGTGTGCACAACAACCAGGCCATACTTGAATAAAAATATTTCTACTTTGTAGTAATTTTCCAGTGCTGCTAACCACACTACCCTAAATAAATTTAGAAGCTTAAAGCAATATTCACTTTTCTTTTACATTTCCCCGTGATGAGTTTCAATTTTATTTTTATCCAATGTTTTAAAATTGAAATCTTATTTTGGTTTGGCTTTGTTTTGGGGAAAATTTTATTTATTTCCTTTTTTTAGAGTTGTGCTATGTAGTCAAGCTGGCCTCCAATTTGCCTTCCTTTTCCCTCTGCCCCCTCGGTACTGACAATACTCCATTTTAATTTGTAGTTCATCAGAGATTAGTAAGTCCCATGTTCTCTTCACCCTGGCTCCCACAGGTAACTTCTTGTACTGTCTTGGCACATAGATGCAGTCTGTTCATTTTGCAGTTTTATTTGTACACGCAAATAGCATTTGACGGTTTGTGCATCTGCCATTCTAGTTAGATACTGAATAGTACCATCACTGTAAGCACTCCAGGATCCCATTGCAGAAGCACAGCAGGCAGCCTGCCTTAGGTCCAGCCTCCTTTCTCCATTCCTTCCCTAATCCCGCTAATCTGTTTTCCATTTGTAAAATGTCATTTCAAGAAGGTTATATAAATGTCCTGTGCTATGTTGAGCTTAAAGAAGGATGAATCAGAAATTTCTGTCCATCCTAGTGGAACAGATAGAGAGCGTGCTTGTAATAATAGTGGGTTCTGTCCTTTCTCCCATTTTATTTTATGTGAGTCTCCCAGCTTATGTGGTCGTTAATATATTTAGGGTATGTTAACATTTAGGGTCTGTTCCTCTTAGTTATTGGTAGTCCGAGATACCTCACAAACACAACTGACAATATGATTTACTGATTTCCCATATACTTCTTTATCCAGTGAAGTTGACCATCAGGATTAACCATCATAGGTCCAATTTAGCTTAATTCTTAGCACCGTGTCTCCTACAAAGCAGCAGTTTAAATATCAGTTGGTGCCATGGTGTCAATTGAAATCAGAGGTTCTGTGAGCCTCCTTTTGGTCCCCTGATAGGGATGAATGACTATAACCTTTGCTACTTAAACAACAGAGATTCATCTTATAATCATTAAGATAAAAAATGCAGAATGAACAGGATAGGTTGCAGTAAGCATATTAGCAAGGCTGCATTCCTTTTGGAGACTCTCCTTTTGCCATCTACATTCTTTGACTTACTTCTTCCATGTTCAAAACCATGGACATGCCAGTGTTTCCCTTTTACAGTTCATCTGTTTTTGTGTATCTTTTTGTACCCCAGGCTGTTTTAAAACTTATCATGAGTCTGCCTGTCAAATTCTGGGATTATAAGTGTGTACCACCACACTTTGCTCTTATGGATCTTCTATGCATATAGTCCTGTCACCTACAGACAGTTTTCAGCATCCTTTTCTTGTTCTTGCTAGTACTGCTGATACTGTGTTGAGTAGAATTGGTAGAGTGGGCATGATTGTCTTGTTTCTCAGTGTTTCCCCCCTTGACTATGATGTTCCCTGTTACCTAATCCTATGTGATTGTCATTCAGTTGAGTTACATTACTTTCATCTTAGTTCCTTTTCTAGTTGATCTAAGAAAATACCAGGACAAAAGCCACTTAAGGCAGAGTTATTTTTGCCCAGTTTTGTACTCAACTCACTCTGTCCCTTGTGTACAGGCTAGGATCTCAGCCCGAAAAGCCATGCCATCTACTATGGGTGGTTCTTTTCAACACAATTAACCTAGTCAAGATAATCTCCTACCATGTAGCCAGAGGCCTGTCTCTCAGGTGGTTCTAGAGCTTACTGAATCAACAACTTGGGTTAACCACTATAGCTTCTATGGCTATCTGAGGAGAATTTTCACCAAGAAGATGTTAAATTTTGTCAATTTCTCTTTCTATACCTATTGAGATGATCACATCATTTTTATGCTTCATACTTTTAATGTTTAATGATTTATGCTGAACAATTCTGTGTCTCAGGCATAAATCCTGTTTTGATCATAGTGTGCAATCTTTTAAATGTACTGTTGAATTCTGTTTGCTAATGTTTCCTTGATGATTTTTGCCTCTGTTCATGTACTTTTGCTTGTTTTTGGCATTTTTGTCTGGCTTTGCATGAGGGTCATGCTGTTCTCAAGAAATGAATTTGGAATAATTTCCTCCTCTTCAAATCTGAAAGAATTTGAGAAGGATTAGCTTTAATTTTTCTTTGAATTCTTCAAAGAATTCATTTTTATAGCCTTAAGTTACCTGGACATTTCTTTATTGGGAGGTCTTTGATTATTCTAATTATTATTCAGCCATTTATATTTTGATTTTTCATGATCATCTTAATAGTTTGTGTGCTTCTAGAACTATATTCATTTCTTCTAGCTTGTCTGATTTAGAATCTATTGTCCATTGCAATTTCTTATGATCCTTTGTATTTCTTTAGTATTCATTGTAGGGTCTCCTGTCTCATTTCTAATTCTGAGTCATTAGAGCAGAAATAAAGGTTCCTTTCTTTGCCTTGTTTTTCCCCTTTTGTTCTGTGGAACAACCTAGGACCTCCGTGTAAATGTATACTTACCTCCTTGCTACCCCTCCAGCCCACCAGAACCTTAAATACATTAAAGCACCCTGTTGGTTTTCTTGTCTAGAATTCTTTGTCTTCCCTCCTTCTTCACATCCTCCTGCTCCTTCTCTACCACTCCTCCTCCTCCTCCTCTTCCCTCTTTTGAGACCAGGCTGGTAGTCTTAGCTGACTCTCAAATGCAAATGAGTGCTGGCTGCCAGCAGGTAGTCAGGCCTTTCCAGCTCCTTAACAACTTTTCCTCTTATGGGCCATGTTTCTGTTGTCAAATGTG
>JADRCD010056826.1:0-10620 GCA_019843815.1 Montemys delectorum | reverse complement strand
ATTTTTATAATAAAGTTTATTAAAAGAAGAAGTGGCCGTTATCTTAGTGAGCTTCTGGCCAACCTGGTCTACATAGCAACAACCTGTCTCAGAAAATTGACAACAAACACACCCATGGAAAAAAGAAGTAAGCCTTTCTGGCTTGGCTAGTCACTGAGGCAAGGTCCCCTAAAAGGAGACTCAGCTATCCTTCTTAAAGGAAATTGCTAAGAAGCCTGTTGTAAGGCAAACTACCTTCTCTGCTAGTCACTCCATGGTGGTAGCAGCCGCAGCCACCTCTGCCACAGCAACCACTCCCACCACCACTACTGCCGTGACACCAAGCATACTTAGCCGCAGTCAAGGCAGAGAGCTCCTACTTTAGGGGTTATTTGGGCTAGCTCCTGCTTGTCAGGCTAAAGGACTTTTCTTTCCTACTATTTCCAGGGGGCACTCCAAGAAGTCTGTCTGCCATCGATAGGGCTGGAGCAGAGGTGAAGAGTAGAACAACACTTTTCAGAAAGGTAATTGCTCTAGTGGACTTTTGTGTGTGTGTGTTGTTTTGAAGAGGTAACATACTTCTGTGGCCCCCAAGTGCTCCCTCCAATTGAGATCCAAGTTCTCTTTATAGCTCTTCTCCAGACTTGCTATCTGGCTTTGGAGTAGGGCACTTCTCCTTGTACCTCCGATACTTCACTCAAGGGTTCCATGCTTCTACGAGAAAACTACATTTGGTTTCCATTGCTTACTATAGTTCTCATTGCCCTTCCACAGTTGTTTTCTCTCATGTTTGATCCACCAGAACTCCTGGTGGTCTCTTGGCATTTTTCATTACAAGTGCTTTGTGAAGACTTTGGTGTGAAAGGTTGAGAACACAGGACAAAGGAAAGGAGATTGTTTGCTTCTTCACCCTAGGCCTTGCTTGAATTTTCTATCTACACTGAAGGATAGTGGATGAAGTTTGTATTGTCTTTTATGGTCTTGATTGTTGTGCTGAATAATTCTTTGTGTGGGAGGACGCCTTTTCCTTTGTAGGATGTTGGCAGCATCACTGGCTTCCCCACTAGAGACTAGGAGCATCTTGTCCTGGCAGCCAAAATTTGTCTGGATACTGCTGCATACTCACCTTGGACTAGGGAGGAAAACTGCTATCAGTTGACAACCACTGTTGTTAGAAGGAAGGTTACAATCTAGAAATATTTCACATTAATAACATATAGGGTATAATTGAGCCGCTTGGTATAAAATATTATATGCAAATGTCTGTTACAGTAAATTTAGAGGAAAATATCTTCTTGGATTATTATATTATGCCCCTTTGGGAAATCAGTGGACTAAACTGGTATGATCCTGCAGATTGGAGATTTTAGAGCCTTGGAGAAGATCTCACGGGAAGTCAAGTCAATTACAGTTATTGGTGGAGGCTTCCTTGGGAGTGAACTGGCCTGTGCTCTTGGCAGAAAGTGTGAGTATTGAGAGCTGTCCTCAACTTTCTTTCTCTAGTCATATATCACACATCTTGGTGAACTGTCACAAATTCCAGAAATATATTTGCCAGGAGTTCAAGTCTGATCAGTGTTTATAAAATGAGTCCAGGCATGTTTGAACGTGCTTATAATTCCAGAAATCAGGAGATAGAAACAGGAAAATTTTGAGTTAGGTTTTCGACTGGCTCACATACTGAGTTCAAGGGTAGTCTTGGATTACAAAGCAAACCTTCTCTCACCCCACTCCTCCCCCTAAAAAGACTTTTATAGAATAAAAAGCTAAGTACTAAGATTAGGACAGGGATTTCTATCTAGTTAGTTTCTATTGCTGTGATAAAGACCATGGCCAAAAGCAGGTTGGGGTGGGGAAGGTTTATTTGGCTTATGCTTCTACATCACTGTTCATCTCTGAGAGAAGTCAGGCAGAAGCCTGGAGGCAGAAACATCCTTATGGAACCCAAGACCACCTGTCCAAAGATGGTACATCCCACAGTATGCTGGGCCCACTCACACCAATCATTAATCAAAAAATGTCCTACACACTTGCCTACATACCATTTGATGGAGGCATTTTCTCAATTGAGGTTCCTCTTCCTGCATAACTCCAGCTTTTGTCAATTTGACAAAAAACAAAAGCAATAAGAACAGTCCCTCAGTGAGCAGAAAACTGTCACCTAAATAACTACAGTAGGGCCTTCTTTCCTTTCCTGTACTTTCTCTGCTGAGATTTTTTAGAAATCAAGTATTTAAAGAAGTGAAAGGTGAAAAGGGTGAAAAGGTCCATGGAAACTAAAGAACTGTATGGAATATGACCAAATAAACAGGTCTGTGGCTTCTGGTTTGAAAGTTTCATGGCCACTGTGTTTCTGTCTTAAATTATATTTACTTGTTTCTTTGGTGGGGAGGGAGTGGGATTCTGTGAATGTACATGCTAAACTCTGGATACCTTCTTAGGAAAGTACTTCCTATTCAGAGCTTGAAAAGCCCTTATGTAAGCCTCAGATGACCACAGGAGTAGATGTGTACTGCATTCACAGTTGGTACCTTAATCCAGGGATGGAAGTGCTGACACCTCTGTGTTTGCCTTTGAATAAACGCAACCATTAAGGCTGTCTTGCCTTAGTGCCCCACAGGCAGGAGCTGTGGCATCAGGATTGACGCCTCCTCCTGTCTTCCTGGGATTAGCTTTTGCCTTCTTCTGTAACTAGTTCCCCTTCTTCTTCCCAGCTCAAACCTCAGGCATAGAAGTGATTCAGCTGTTCCCCGAGAAAGGAAATATGGGGAAGATCCTTCCTGAATACCTCAGCAACTGGACCATGGAAAAAGTCAAACGAGGTAGAAAGACTGTCCATAGCTGCTCTTTCCTTTGAGAAGAACTAAAAGCAAAGTTAGCTTTTTGGGAGAACTCCCTTGACATAATTCCTGACACCTGGCAGAGGAAATGCTTCATTGTTGCTAGGTCAGACAAGGTCACAAGCATTCAGAATCTAAGGCACCACATTCGCAGACATGCTAAAAATGGACTGTGTGTGTAGGTTCTTATGGTTGGTTCCTCAAAGCTGCCTGCATTTTTACCACACAGGAGGCCCCCAGCCAGCCTCCTTACTCTTCAGAGAGGTCCCAGGCTTATGAGTTCACTTTGCGTCTCATTTTCCTTTATAGAGGGAGTGAAAGTGATGCCCAATGCAATTGTACAATCAGTTGGAGTCAGCGGTGGCAAGTTACTAATTAAGCTAAAAGATGGAAGGAAGGTAAGGAAGAAGAGACAGAATGCCAGAAGGCCTTCTAGGCCTTCCTTCCCGTTCCCTTATTCTCACTCCTTTACTTGACATCACCATTAACATCTACCAGTTGCCTGAATTAATCATCCCTCTATCAAAATAGAATGATGTCAACTAGAGTGGACACAATGTGAACTGTTCTCCCTTGGCCTCTTTCCAACTATGTTAGTCTTTAGTCCTTCCTAGGGTAGCAGATTTCTGTTCAGGTGATATGGAATATGTATGGGGCTTGGGGGTTCTTATAAAAGCAGAGCTTAGCCGGGCAGTGGTGGCGCATGCCTTTAATCCCAGCACTTGGGAGGCACACAGAGGCAGGCGGATTTCTGAGTTCGGGGCCAGCCTGGTCTACATAGTGAGTTCCAGGACAGCCAGGGCTACACAGAGAAACCCTGTCTGGGGAAAAAAAAAAGAGCTTAAAGTCTCTTTACTGGAAGTAAGTTAACCTATACTTATTTTTGAAGCTCTAATACTATTTGCTTCATTTTTCTTTTTTCTTTGTTTTGGACAACAATTCCCTGCATGCTACAAAAACATTCTCCCACCAAGCTACACCCCGGACCCTTGATAGAAAAAGCCTGAGTTATTGGGCTCCTGAGGACATGACCTTTTTGAAAGGCTGATTTTTAATGATATGATAAAACGGTGTGATGTGAAGGAGCATGAGTAAAAGCTGCTAACCAAGCGACTCACGTTTTCCTTTCAGGTAGAAACTGACCACATAGTGACAGCTGTGGGCCTAGAGCCCAATGTTGAGTTGGCCAAGACGGGTGGACTGGAAATAGATTCAGATTTTGGTGGCTTCCGGGTAAATGCAGAGCTCCAAGCACGTTCTAACATCTGGGTGGTAAGTGTGCTACAGCATAACCCAGTGTGATTCCTTGCTCCTAGCCTGTAGGTGAGTCTGGTCAAGTCTAAAGCTCAGTAGGAAAGAAGAAAAGTAAGCAAGCAAGCAAACCCAGTTCAGTAATAGCTTAACCAAATAGAGTCAAAGTGTTTGATGGCCGCGAAGGAACACTAGAAACCTGTGAAGTGCTTGTACTAGAAGAGCACCTATGGCCCCATCTGCAAGCTACGGCAGAGTGACAAGGACAATGTGTTCGGCTATGGGAACAGAACTCTGAACAATTCTGTAGTTCCAGCTTTCAGACCTCTTGTTCCCATAGCTCAAAGTCCAGAGAATGTAGGGTGAAGCACTTTCCCAATGTGTTCCCTAGAAAGGAAAGTCATTCTGTTTTCATTTTCCTTGAGTACTGTTTGCAGCTATTTTAAAAACCTATTATGACAAAACCAAGACTTTCATATATAGAAACTATGAGGTAACTTCCCCCTTGCTAGAACACTGCAATGTATTCTGTAACTAAGGCCATAGGTGCTGGGAAGGGATAGTTTCCTCTTCCAGTGTCTGGGATTTTTTTTGCCTATTGTACTATGTATTCATTGTAGAAACACAGACAAGAAACAGAAAAGGGGCTCAGTCACCTGTAGCAACCAGAAATGTTTTAGTTTATTTCCTTCCCTTTGTTTTCTTGAACATAAGGGTTTTTCCCCCTTCATTTTTATGTGGTTAAAGTGAACCTACTATATATAAACATTTGTATTCTGCTATTTTTCACTTAACATTATAAAAGTAAGCGTTTTCAGACTTGTTGCTTCAGACTCTGTAAACAGTTTAATGATGACACAATATCCTACTAAATGGACTTCTTAGTTTACTTTGCCATTGTTCACTTAGTGGATTTTTAGGTTGCTTTGGGGGAGCCTGAAGAGCTATAAAAAATGAACAAGAGTTGGAGAGCTCAAATACCACATCCTGTTCACCCCTAGCTGAGTGTTCTCTTAAGCACTTAGCTTGTTGAATCTATACCTCTTCTAGGGCACAGTACTTGTTTACATTGCCTTGTCGTTAAGAACAGTGCTGTATCTTTCTTGTACTAGGGTCTACACTCCCCATAGGAAAGGCTCGTGCCACTTTTATCTCAGCAGCCCATGTACAAGAACCCAGCTTTTGTAAATAATAAATACTCTATAACCACATAGTGACTAACTACCAACAAGTGAAAAACACTTCTCTTAGGAAAGATCTCTAGGCAACAGGGAGTTGCATCTGAAAACTGCCCTCCACACAGAGAAAAGAGTATTCTGGGGTAAATATGGTGGTAAAGGCTTATGATCCCAGCCCTAGGGTGGCTGAGACAGGAGAATCATTACTTTGAGGCCAGCCTGGGCTATCGTGTCTCCAAAATAATGAAAAGAGTATTCTTCAATACTCCATTATTAAGTAGCCTATCTGCTATAACAACAAAATGGGGAGAAGTAGGCATGCATGAAGGAAAGAAAATTTAGGATAGTTTGTTTTCTTTAAAAATGGAATCTCAGTTGTTTAGAAATGAGTCTAGCTTTTAAATAGAAAATATTAACATTGCAAGGTCCTTTGGGGCCCAAAGTTTATATTCTGCCTTTAACTTTTTTTTTAAATACTTTGTTTCCATAATTTGTTTCTGAAGGCCGGGGATGCTGCATGCTTCTATGATATAAAGTTGGGTCGAAGGCGAGTAGAGCATCATGATCATGCTGTTGTGAGTGGAAGACTGGCTGGAGAAAACATGACTGGAGCTGCTAAGCCATACTGGCATCAGTCAATGTTCTGGTAAAGTTTTATGCCTCGGGGACTTAGCTGCTGAGAACGCTGTATTAATGAGCTCAAAATACAGAGGTTTTTTTTATTTGGTTTGTGATTTGGTTTCGCTGTGGTCCACTTACCTTTCTACAGAAGGGAAAAAGCTCCACCTCATGTCCATACCTTCTGTCTCTAAGGGGTTATTGAATAAAAATACCCTGAGACAGGCGTAAAATGAGTGGGAATTGCACCAGGGCTTCTGGGAAACTAAGACTTTGAACGATAGTAGTTGGTACAGAAATACAGCCTTACGATTAGGAAGCAGTGTATTTAACTAGTCTTTAGCAGCATCTGTAGTGCTCCCAACACAGCCCGTTCATGTAATTTTAAGATCAGCAGTTTAAGAATGATGCCCTATGCCTTTAATCCTAGCACTTGGGAAACAGAGGCAGGCAGATTTCTGTGCGTTCATGGCCAGCCTTACTAAGCTGTTCCAGGCTAGCTAGGCCTACATGGTAAGACCCTACTTCAGTAATTTTTTTAAAAAATCACAGGCATAAAACAGTTGTTTGAATTTTAAAAGTTTAAGAGTGGGCAATGCTCTCTTCTGGCCTTCATGGGCAACAGGCATGCATGTGATAGACAACATATAGGCAAAACACCCCAGCACATAAGAAGACAAAAGCAAACAAAACAAAACAAAAAAACAACACAAACAAAAACAAAAACCATCCTCTCTCTAAAAGGAAGAAGAGAAAGAGCAAGCGTGATTAATTGATTAGTAGTAATTAGTACTGAACACTCTCAAGTCCTCAGGGCTAACCCTATTTAGTAGTCTTTGATCTTGACTTTTAATTAAAAGATAAGGTTAACTGGAACTGGGCTTAACTATAATCTAACTATAAGTAGGGAGCTGGGACAGGAGAATCTCAACTTTGAGGCTAGTCTGGAACAATCTAGTAGAATTCTGTCTCATATTAAAGGAATGGGAGTATAGTTTAGTGGTAGAGCAATCAACATGGATAGGATCCTGGGCCCAGGATTCAGAAGACTGAGTTGTTGATGTTGGAGATGTTCCCAGCTAATAGAAATACTTTATAGGACAAGCACACACATGGTTTTATGTGTGAACAGCCAAAGCATAACAAATTTCTAGGTCAAGGCATACAAACAGTTAGGAAAACTGAGTCTGTAATCATGCAGTCGTGTGGGAATCATGCAGTCGTGTGGGCTTAGGTATAGATTCTAAGGGTTTGTTGTTGATTCTTCCCTGAAGATACTAAATTTAATATCTGTTGTAGCAAAGAAAATAAAACATGGACCAGCAGAAGCAGTATCTTAGATTATAATCCCAAAGATAGTCTTCAGATAGTCTATGCAGTGCCTGGCAGATTAAGAAGGATGTATGTAATAAAGGGAGTCACAGTGAGGTGGCTCAGCAAGTAAAAAAAGTGTTTGTTGCCAAGCTTGTTGATCCCTATCTAATTCCTTGGATCTACATGGTAAAGAGAATCCACTCCCACCAATTGTCTTCTGACCTCCACAGGTACCATACCACGTCCATATAGCCATGAATATACACATAAGAAAGAAGGGAGGAAAAAGGAAGTCAGTGCATGTGAAGGCATCGGGGTAGTACATAAGTTAATAAAACCATAATCATTAGATTCCAAATTTCACCAATAGGACACATTTTAAAATTCCCAAAAGGCAGTGTTGATGTGAGTTAAAGAAAAGCAGAAGAGTATCAGAATTAGGGCACCTGGGCTGAGCAGTGGTGGTGCCCGTCTCTAATCGAAGCACTAGGGAGGCAGGCAGGCAGACCTCTATGAGTTCAAGGCTAACCTGGCCTACAGAGCTAGTTCCAAGATAGCCAGGGCTACACAATGAGAGCCTGTCTTGAAAATAAACAAAAATGTTGGGAACCTATACCACCCCATATGTGTTATGGGATAAAAATCATAAAATTCAGGAAGTTTAAGTCGTTATTAGATGGGTATGATGTGTAGTATATAGCCGCTTCTTGTGGGAAAACAATGTTATCTGAGATAAACCTGCTCTCATGCATGTCCTCAGATGCTATAACAGTAAATCTGCTTGCCATTCCTTATGGTCCTTTGACAAAATGTCCTCTTCTCTTTGCTTCCATAGGAGTGATTTGGGTCCTGATGTTGGCTATGAAGCTATTGGTTTGGTGGATAGTAGTTTGCCCACAGTTGGTGTTTTTGCAAAAGCAACTGCACAAGACAACCCAAAATCTGCCACAGAGCAGTCAGGTAAGGAAGCCCAACTACTTCTCTAGGAAGACTGTTGAGAAATAGTAGGCCTGAATTTGCCTGAACAAGGTGATTCTGTATGGGCCAGAGGAAGCTGCCGTTCAAAAGCCTCTATCGTGTGCTTTTTACCAAACCCACACTTTGCACTCTTTTCTTCTCTGAGATCCTGGTCAAAGCAGACACACAGATGTTATAGGTTTCCTATCCATCCTAAACGGCGGGTAGCATCCTGCTCAGTGACTCTAGTTTGTCTCTTGGGGCTGAGGAAATCTAAGTGATGAAGCAAACCTGACTTTTTTTCTTTAAATTGCCTGCTTCATAATAATCTCAAGAACCAGGTGAGGGCCTCAGTGTAGGGCCTGCTGCCTTTCCTGGACCCTGGGAAATAAAGAATTGAGCTAAGGAATTCTTAAGCTGACTGTAATTCCAGTTGGCAGATGTGACTGACAGGCCCGCTTCAGATAGGAGCTGTCAGATAGGAGCTGTCAGATAGGAGGCAGCACTCTAGGAGTGGCCTTTCCTCCTACAGGCGTAGTCTTTTTCATTGGCTCCTTGGCCTTATTCCATGACCTTGGCTTAAGTTATTTAACCATCTTTTTTTCTGGCCATGTTTCATGGACAAATCACCTTTTAAGAAGGAGAAAGCAGGACATTATCTGTAAGTTCAAGGTCAGCCTGATCTACATGAGATCCTGTCTCAGAAAAGAGGAAAACCCTGAATTCTCTGGTTATTTAATTACAGACAATTTTCATTATTTAAATAGCTGTATATGACTAGTGGCTACTGTTCTGAATCATTGTCCTAGTTTGCTTTCTATTTCTGTGATAAGAGACCTTGCCACTTGGAGGGGCAGGTTTATTCATAAATGTCCTAGTGACAATTCATCACTTAGTGAAGCTTGCACAGGAACTAAAGCAGAGTCCATGGAGTAAAGATGCTTATGTGTGCTCACCTCAAGGCTTATTTAGCTGAAGATACAAAGAAGAACCACCAGCCAGGGGTGATACCATCAATACTTGTTTGTGGGCTGGGCCCACCCACATCAATCATTAATCAGGAAAATGTCCCACAGACTTGCTTACAGGCCAATGTGATGGAGGCAGATATTCCCAGACGACTCTACCTTGTATCAAATTCTCTCTCTCTCTCTCTCTCTCTCTCTCTCTCTCTCTCTCTCTCTCTCTCTCTCTCTCACACACACACACACACACACACACACACACACACACACACACACATACACACACCACACACAGACAAAAAACCCTAACCAGTACAATCATGCTTCTGAGAAGATGGGTTCAAACACTTTATAGTTTGGAAAGATCCAGATACCTGGAAATGTCTGTAGCATAAAATGTAAATGAAGTAGTAAAGTAAGAAAATGTAAGATGAGGTTCAGCAGTGCCCAGGAGATAGCAAGAAAGAACTTCCCTTGGCTCTGTTAATCAAAAGTGGCTAGAGAATACTCTGTGGAATATTGAAAAGAAGAAAAAAAAAACCATATCTAGAAGTAGCTTGAAGCCAATTTCCGAAGAAACTTTCTAGGCTTGGGAAGTATCTCAGTTGAGAAGATTGCTTGCTTTGCAAATATGAGGAGCTGAGTTAAGTCTCCAGAAACCATATTTTAAAAGGTAGGCAGAGTGAGAGTGGCACATGATTGTAATTCCAGCACTGGGGACTCGGAAACAGGTTTACTGGCCTTGCTGGGCAACCAGCCTAGCCTATTTGGGGAGTTCGAGGCCATTGAGAAAGACTCTCTTAAAAAGAAAGACAATCCTGAGGTGAGACTTAAGGTTGGCACATACACATGCGTACCTGTACACATACATACACAGACAGTTGCCTTCTAGAATTTTTCAAGCTCAACATGACTGAACTTTGGTTTTGTATTGTGGAATTGGCCACAGGCACTGGCATCCGTTCGGAGAGTGAGACCGAGTCAGAAGCTTCTGAGATCACAGTCCCTGCCAGTGGCCCAGCGGGCCCACAGGTCCCTGGTGAAGGGGAGGACTATGGCAAAGGTGTCATCTTCTACCTCAGGGACAAAGTTGTGGTGGGAATTGTGCTATGGAACGTCTTTAACCGAATGCCAATTGCAAGGAAGGTAGGTGCCTGTCAGTGCCCTTAGAGGAAGATGAGAGTGGGGGTTGGTGACCATTCCTGTGACCTCACCAGGTGCCCTGAGATGTATTATCCACCAAGGTCAGATTGTACTTAGGCTAAACAAAGGCATAGCCTTGCCTCAGAAACTTGGCTGGACTGCCGGAGGGTTGTCAAGTTGCTCATTTGGGTTAGTAGAGAGCTACAATCCCCTCCCAGTATGGAACTGGAGACTAGCCCAGTTTATGGGCCAGGCAACCAGCCCCATTGTGTGGGCCAGGACACAGTGCACATGGAATGAGTTAAGAACCTATTGTTACTCTATCCCTCAGATCATTAAGGACGGTGAGCAACATGAAGATCTCAATGAAGTAGC
>JADRCD010056813.1:0-15179 GCA_019843815.1 Montemys delectorum | reverse complement strand
GGGACTGTCATGTGTTAGGCAAGCACTGTATCAGTAACTCCCTGACCTATGCAGCCCCAATCCTCTTTACTTTAACTTTTTGAGACAAAGTCTCACTAAGCATTCCAAGATAGCCTTGAACGTGTGATACTCCTGCTGCATCCTCCTGAGCCAGTGAGATTACAGGCCCATTCTTCCAGGCCCAACACAAATTAACTTTTTGTTTTTGTTTTTGTTTTTGTTTTTGTTTTTGTTTTCTCAAAACAAAACTTGATCTGTAGACTAGGATGGTCTTGAACTTGAGATCTGTCTTCTTCTGCCTTCCCAGTGCTGGGATTTAAGGTGTGAGCTACTATGTAGATTGTGGGACTACTTAGTGGGATTTTTAAAAAAAGTATTACTACTATATAAATTTTAAAAAGTTAACTTGTGCTGGGCAGTAGTGGCGCACGCCTTTAATCCCAGCACTTGGGAGGCAGAGGCAGGCAGATTTCTGAGTTTGAGGCCACCCTGGTCTACAGAGTGAGTTCCAGGACAGCCAGGGCTACACAGAGAAACCTTGTCTCGAAAAAAAAAAAAAAAAAAGTGAACTTGTAGTCAGCTTTCATGTTTGGATGATTGTTCCAGAAAATGTTGAGTGATAGTTTGTGCCACAACAGTATATTTTTAGTCTTATTTCCATGTTTGTTAAATAGGTTAACTTTGCTCTCATTTAATTAATGTGTCCTGTGACATTCACCTTGACCTTCTCCTACACTTGTCCATGGATAGGGTCCGGAGTCTCTAGCAAGAGAAAAAAAAACCCACGCTGCCTTCATTTTAAGCTTCCAGGCTTTTAGCACAGTGACAGTCTTGTCTCCTGTCCTAACCCTGATGAGCAAGCCCTCCTTGGCCCACTATGATAAATCATGGATTTTAGTTTTCTTAAGTACTTGCCCACCCCAGACTCCCACGTGAGTGAAAGTCCTGAACACTCTTTCCTTTTTTATAGAGATCCTCTGAATCACCTCTGCTGAGAGCCTAGTGGATTCCTCACTAGGAAGGAAAGGCTTTTTTTCCGCTCATCTTCCAGTGGACATATAACTTGGGCCTGTCCAGCATCTGATTAGGAATGTGATGTGGTGGTCACTGGAGAAATCTTACAAAGTAGGAGCTTGGGGAGACGTCTCTGTCTATAGTGTGCTTGGTGCTCAAGCACCAGTTTAGATCACCAGCACCCACAGCCAAAACTAGGTATGGCCCCATGCACCCATAATCTTAGCACTAGGGCAGCAGAGACAGGAGGACACCAAGGATTGCAGGCTAGACAGCCTAGCTGAATTGGTGAGTTCCAAATTCAATGAGGGGCCTTGTTTCAAAAACTAAGGTGAAGAGTTATTGAGGAAGATACTCCACATGGATCTCTAGCCTTTGTATGACACACACATATACACATACACAAATAAATACATAAATAAAATAAATCTTTGAAAATATAGACCAATGCAAGATAAAAAAAAAAAAAAAAAAAGAACATCATCCTGGACGGCCAATTTAAGGGGTTACATTTTTTTCTTCAAGCCTGTCCATACAGGGCTAGTGGTATACAGAGTGGTAAAGTGCCGAGGGCCACGCAGGAGGAATGACAAATGGCTTTACAACTCATGGAATGCGGCCCACTGGTTACCACAGCCACATGGGTGAGCCTTGGTGTGGCGTGGCCCTGAGAGCCACGCATCCTGAGGACTTTATGCTCTTATGGAGTTCTACTCTACTTGCTGCCCTCCCATCCCTCTTAATCTAAGAGTTATATAAAAACTCTAAGGGGGCTTCCAGCCCTTCACGGACAGTATCTGTGGCATTCACAATAATAGTGCTTGATCTCTTTCAGGCCTCACTGCTGGAGCAGATTACTGACTCAATCACCACCCTAGGGAAGAACTTAGAGACATAGATTGTCAGCAATGACTGCCACACTTAGAAAACATTTGGAAAAATAAAAGTTGTTAGTGAAGCTAGGTTGAGATGTTTTTGTTGCTGTCTCTGATGTAGAAAATCTTAGGGAACAATATGAAGTTCAGGAAGGCACACTCTTTTAGTTAACTAGGAACCCTTTCCAGTCAGGGAACAAGAACAGTGGCAGCACTGGCTGATGTGACTCTCACTGAGGCTGGACTGCTGATGATTGATTTCTTATATCCATTTTTGCCCTTAGCTTCCTGATATGATTTAATAAGAATTGCTGATGAATAGATATGCACTTTGAGGATTTAAGGTAGATGTGACTGATTTTTTTAAATAAAAGTTTAGATTCTTGCAAGATTGCCTTTGAAGACAAATAAAATAATTCTTTCTTTGTAACTGCAAATTACTGTCTGTCAGTAAGATAAGCTGGCTGAGAAAACCATTTACTTGCTTATACTTTGTTAATCTGTAACCAGCTGCTTGGTTATGGATGTGTTTGGTTTTTTAGAATAATTTGTTTTCTTTACCTGTGCTACGTAATGTTATTTCATATAAAGGTATTGGAAAACACAATATTTATTTCACAATCATTTACTGGAAGAAAACTAACACATAATCACATTGTAATTGTATAATGCTTGAAAGATTTTGCTGGGATATATAAGCTATGCAAGAAAGAATAAAAGATGATGTGGCTGGCTCATTATTTCTCCCATCCATCAACTATGTGTGTATGTGTAAAGTTTGTATGAATGGGGATTGGAACATTGTTTCTTCCATCCACAAGTTACATGTATTTATGTATATATGTGTGGAATACTTAGAGCCTGCTTGTTGGAGCTTTGTTCTAAGCATTCTATGTGTGAATATATATACATACGTCTGTCTGTAGGTCTGTATACATGTATGCATATATATGTATATTTGTGTATATGGAATTATTGAACTCTGTCTTTTGTTTCATCCAGTGTGTGTGTATGTGTGTGTGTGTGTGTGTGTGTGTGTGTGTGTGTGTGTGTACACATGTAAACTTTCTCTCTTTCCTTCTCTTTCTTGCAGGCTCCAAGGAGTTAATAGAGTTCATAGTTTTTTCCACTGGCCACAGAGAGTGCCTGCTCCAGTAGATTAAGCTTTGTTCCTTTAGAAAAAAAAAGTCTGCTGAGTGATTTCTCTAATTGGTGGCACCCTTTGGCAGCAGCCCTATAGATATCTAGATCCACCCAAGTCAGCAGCTCTAAGCACTGAGCCCCAGTGGCTGCCTGCCTCAGCCTCTCCACTACATGGATGCCAAAGAGTCATTGGTATTATCAGGCTTGGCAACAGTCACCTTCATCAGTTGAGCCATTTTACTGGCTATATAAAGTGTTTTCATCATATCAACCATTTTCAAAACAGAATCTGATCTTTCCTAGGCCCTTCTTCTGCAATGTTCCCTGAGCCATGTAGGGAGGGGGCATGATATATATGAGACAGAAATAGTTTTATCATCATGAAGTCAGAAATCTACTCAAATCTTTTAAATCATTTACTTATATCAAGAGGTTATACTAATGAATTTTTAATATTTTCATTATGGTATTTCACTCTTCAGCTTGTCGGGACAGATTGCTGATCAACATTAATTAATTTTGGCTGCATGGAGATGGCCAACTAATTAAATTAAAAGGTGACAATGAGGGGAGGGAAGGAATATAACATCCGTCCGCCCATTCATTCATTCATGGAGGGTTGCTAAAATGAGACTCTGCTATCGTAGGTTTAATATCTTTAGGATATTAAAAAGACTGAAGTTTTTTTATTTCACATCCACACAGACACACGCAAGGGAGAGGGAATGACTTCTATGCAGAGAGTTATTGGACTGTAATGATTGCCACAGAGATACATTTGACATAAGATGCCCCTTATGTCAAATGAGGGGACCTAGAAAAGACATTTTGATAGCTTAATATACTTCTTGGAGTTTTGGAGACATTGACCATAAGAACATGATAGATGCCTGCGCCGTCACAAGTCCATGTCTATGGTCTTAAGAAGTGAAGAGGCTGGGAGAATCTGGGTGATAACAGAGATCGCAGCTGCATGGAGAGGGAGGCTGAGTTCTTGTTCTGTTTCTTGATGATTTACCTTTGGAGGAGGGGTCAATGTGGATCTTCAGGGTAAAGTCAGTTCAGAGCCCTTTTATCTTTTTTTTTTCTTTTGAGACAGGGTTTCTCTGTGTAGCCCTGGCTGTCCTGGAACTCACTCTGTAGACCAGGCTGGCCTCAAACTCAGAGATCCGCCTGCTTCTGCCTCCCAAGTGCTGGGATTAAAGGCGTGCAGCACCACTGCCTGGCCCTTTTATCATTTTGAAACAGGGGCTTATGTAGTCTGATGTGGCTTCCAACTCATTATTTAGCCAAGGGTTACCTTGAACTTCTGACCCTCTTCCTTCAGCATACAGAGTTCTGGGAACACAGGGTATACCAATATTCCCACTTTATTTTGTGCTTGGGATTGAAACATGGGTTTTATGTGTGTTATAGGCAAATGCTTTACCAACTGAGAGATATATGGTTATCTCCAGCTTAGAGAAATCTTACAAAAGGTCTAGGTGACAACCTGAAAGAGAAGGCAAAGTGAACCAGCAGGAGGGGAAACTCATAGGCCTAGGCTTGCAGCATAAAGTCATGAAGTGTCAACCAGAAGGATGGAGATATCTAGTCAAGTGGAATGGAATCAAGTGTCCAGGAATAAACCGATACCTGTCTCATCGATTTTGACAAGGATATTGACTTAGCTACTTTTTATTGCTGTGATAAGATACCAGGTGCAAAGGAACTTATAGAGCCTGAGTTTATGGGGCTTACAGTTTCAGAGGATGAGTTCATGATCATCATTGTAGGGAGCATGACAACATGACAATATGACAACATGGTGCTGGAGCAGTAGCTGAGAGCTTACAGTTTAGACAACAACCACGAGGCAGAGGGACTGAGAACTGGGGAATGGCACAAAGGTGTGTCAGACGGGTGACACACCTTCTCCAACAAGACCCCATTAATTAGAGCCCAAGCATTCAAACATATGAGCTTATGGGGGCCATTCTCATTCAAACTACCACAAATACTGAGACTGTTTCAGAGAAAAACATCAGTG
This sequence comes from Montemys delectorum, assembly GCA_019843815.1. NCBI lineage: Eukaryota > Metazoa > Chordata > Mammalia > Rodentia > Muridae > Montemys > Montemys delectorum. Next base: position 10,118 of record JADRCD010056813.1, on the reverse strand, counting down.
TATTTAGGGAATGGTGCTGCAAAAGCTGGATAAGCCCATTCAAAAGGATGCAACTGGACCCTTGCCTCATATTGTTTATAAAGTCAAACTCCAAATGGGGTGTATTGGTATATCTATGTAATCCCAGATACCTCAAGGCTGAGGGAAGAGAATCACTTGATTCTAAGATTCACTTCTGTCTGGACAATTTGGTGAAACATCATATCAAATTTTTAAAAAAGGAAGGGGAGCTCATTGGCTCAAATGTTAAAAATGAAAGTTATGATTTATTACTGTTAGAAGAAAACAGTGATGCATTTTGATGATGTTGGATTTAACAACTGATTCTCAGCTATGCCAGCAGAAGCAGGAGCACTAAAAGAAGACAGACTTTCTGACTTCATTAAAACTTAAGATTTCCATGCCTTAAATGGTACTTTAAAAAATGTCAGATAACATTTGCACATGATATATGTAATAAAGGATGTGTACATAGCAACTGAAGAGATGACTCAACTCAAAAACTCAAGAGTATTTGCTGGTATTGCAGAGGATTCAGGATCCCTTTATAGTCCCCACCACATGGTAGTCCATGGTCACCTGGAACTCCAGTTATAGGGAATCCAATTCTTCTGGTCTCTATGGGTGCTACAAACATGTGGTGCACTTACATACAAACAGCTGAAACACTCATACACATAAAACAAAAATAAAGTTAATCTTTTTTAAAACTGATGTGTGCTTAAAATGTAGAAAGTTAATTCATAGCACAATAATGAAATAACTACTCATATTAAGCTTAGGCAAATGCAGTAAGTAGCCATTTCTCCAGGAAAGATGCTTACTACTGTCATTTAAAATCACAATAAAATATTACATCACATTTAAATGAAGACAGAATGTAGCACTCGTAAGCATGTAGATAAATTAGCACCTAAGTACACTGCTGGAGGGCATATTAAGTGATACAACTCCCAAGCTAAAGTTCAGCCATTTCTTCAAAAACGTAGCATAGTGTTACCTTATAAACTTACAATTGTGCTCACAGTATCTTACCTATGAAATTTGAAATCATGTTCCAAAAAAGCTTGCAAATTAGGAAACATTTTAAAAGATAGAAACAGCCAAAATGTTAACTCTCTTGTTTTTAAACAAATGTTTATAATGGAGTATTACTGAGTCATTTAAAGTCATTCTGTAATATCCTTGCATACTACAAAAAGATACAACTTTAAAACATTATACTAACAGAAGGAAGTACAAATGGACCACATTACGATTCTATTAGTAGAAAGTCTCAGAATAGAAGAAGTATAGAATTGCAAGGTAGTTTAGTGGCAGTTTACAGTAGAATATTGGGCAGGAGGAATGGGCCTTGTGATATTGCAAGGGTTCTAAGACGTTTTTAAGGCGAAGAAAATGTTGTAGAAGAGATTGGCATTAGTTGTTCATATCTTTGACTATACTAAAAGGCTCTGAATTGTACATTTTAAATGGACAAGTTTTATTGTGTGTCACTTGTATTATAATAAAGTTTCTAAAAATCAGAGGTGGGCAAGAGAGGTAGCTTTATCCATGAAGTGGCTGGGGCTACTTAAGAAGCCATTAAAGTTCACCAAGGGAGAGAATCATCTCTTGGAGCACACATAGTCAAGGATTCCACCATAGTTTGTAACTGGCTGGCTGTATACAATCCCTCAATCATATCTTTCTTGGGTTTGGCCTTGGAGGTGGTAGCATGTCAATATCTGAAGTTAGAATGTTTCAAGCAGAGAGAGCACTGTGTACAAAGCCACAAGTGAGAAAACACATTCCACCAGTGTGAAGCAGAATGAGTAAAGGAAATAAGCGTAAGGAGACAAAGTCAGGAGGGTCAATGAAGTCAACTCTAACAATGACCATAAATGATTTCTCTTATGTATCTAAGCTTCTGCAATTGCCTATAATCCCTGCAATGGTAAATGTAAGCCAGACCAGATTCCTGCTAGCAAAATGTAAATTGATCTCTTCACTTTTTAAATCTGGCTTGGCACTATGGTGTGCTTTGTCCAACAGGGCGTTAACAAACACAGCGCAACCAATAGTTCGAAACACATGTGTGCACTGGGACTTGCTTTCTTGTTGTTCTTGGAAGCTCCGATTAGGAGGGTAGATGATTAAAGACACATTAACCAGTTCCCTCTGTTATACTCATTGATTTCCAGCCAACTCCCAGACATGTGAGGCCAGTGACTCGAGTTAACTACAGATACGTGAATCAGTTCAGCCAAGACCAGCAAAAGAACCATGCAGCATACCCATATCACTGACCCACAGAACTGTGAACTAAATAGCTGTTTTCAAACATTGCATTTGGGGGTAGCTTGTTAAATTCTAAATCTAATATAGTAAACACAAAAAAGAGTTTTTAGGTGTACGTCTTCTCTGTGCTTCTCAGGCTTCCATGTCCTAAAGCCCAGCTCATAGGATTTGGGGTTTAACCCTCAGCTAATAATAATGGATGGGCATTTTATTGGAGCATTTTCTGTGTTGAACAGTTTCCTTGGCAACCAACATATCTTAACTGTGAAGCAGCAGCAGCAGTGGTATGTGGATTAGTCTGTCCCCTAGGAGGGGGTGGATTTTAATAATGAAAATGACATCAGCTATCATTTCTTGAGCTCTTGGTAAGGCCTGGGCACCTTCATTTGCATTATTTCACTGAATTCTACTCCACCATGAAAAGTAAGAGCTCTTTTTGTTTCCCTGGCCAGACTGTAACATAGGCAATAAATAGGAGGGCCAAGATCCAATTCTTGATCTGTCTGACTCAGATACCCAAACTGTTCACTACAGTATGGATGTCTACAGTATGGAGAGATACCAAGCTCATCCAGAACTTTGTGATCGGTGACCTGTTTCTTTTTTTTTTTTTTTTTTTTTTTTTTTTCCCTGAGGCTAATCAGGCACCTCAGGACAAGCCTGAACCATCCACTGTAGTCTAGCTCCATACCTCGTTCTCTTAATTCCTACCATCATTCCATCTACAGCTGTAGAACAGCTGGCTTAACCCTTTCCTTTAGTGGGGTGCTCTCAAGGGAAAGGAGGGGCCAAAAGCTGCTCCTGAAGAGGCCTGGCAATACTTTTACTCTTCATTAAAAGTTTATGTGCATTATACACTTCATTATATGCAATTGGGTTTCTTATATGGCACTCCAGTGCATAAATGACTCCCTAGACACATTTGTGCATTTCCATTGTTTTAATATAAAGTCTGGCCAAGGCACAAGGCAGGCATGGTTTAAACTATTCAATTATTTCTGGTGCACTAACCAAATCCAGGGGAGTCTTTACTCTCTACTCTCCACAGGATTGCTGGCTTGGTCAAAAAACCCTTTCTGTTGTGAATTTGAATCGTGAGGAATATAAGAAGAACCACTGCTGCGAAGTCCCCTCCCCCCGCCCCACTTTAGTGAGGATTGCCTTGTGCTGATTTGTGCTTATGAGCTTTTTAATTTAATTTTATTTCATTTTATGTTTTTGTGTAGTGTATGTACTTGTTTGTGTAGATGTGAGCACACATCTATAGAGCTAGATCAACATTGGGTATCTTTTTTGATGGCTCTTCACTTTATTTATTGACCTTGGAGTTCATCCTGACTGACCAATAAGTGTCAGGGACCTGACTGTCTCAATCTTCTCTAGTGCTGTGTTTACAGACAGTTGTACCTGCTTTTTAGTTTAGTTAGTTTGTTTGTTTTTGTTTGTTGGTTGTTTTGTTTGTTTGTTCGTTTGTTTTGGATTTTCAAGACAGGGTTTCTCTGTGTAGCCCTGGCTGTCCTGGAACTCACTTTGTAGACCAGGCTGGCCTTGAACGGAGAAATCCGCCTGCCTCTGCCTCCCAAGTGCTAGGATTAAAGGCATGCACCACCATTGCCAGGCCTGTACCTGCTTTGAAAATGCATGGGGTGGGGATCCAAATTCAGGTCCTCATGTTTGCATGGCAAGTATTTTACTGACTGAGCCATCTCCCCAGTCCTTGTCTCTAGTTTATCCAGCATGATTGTTCATCCTGAAAGGACTAATATTTTTAGATTGAGAAGTAGTTAAGGTCATGAGTATTTTATGCCTTTCAGGGGTGATAAAGAGATATGAATATATACTTCATTCATTCTTGAATAACTGACTAGATCTTCTCAAAGAACATGCCCTATATTAGGGTCACAGACTAATATAAGTTTAGTGCAATGACTTCAGGGTCATGCTGCCTATGGAAAAAAACAGATGAAATGATAATGTTTAAACTAAAACAGCTGATAAGTAGAATTCTTTGTCTAAAAGTTTGTTACTCTAGGGTGTTCAGCTTTAACGGAATGAAAATGAGAACCTATGTGTCCAAGATGGCAGTGCCTCTGTGGGTGTGTTACTCTGAGTGGAGGATGACTGATTTGCCCAGTTCTTCTGGTGTTCAGTACTGCTATGTGTGCAATAAACTATGTGATTTGAACCATTTTTTACTTCAAAGTTGGCCTTTTATAGCAGTTTTCCTGCCTTTACTGAAGCCCTTTCACAATGGCCTGTGAGGATTTATAATATGTTGATTGTGGCCCATTTTCTCCATCTTCTCATCCCCTCACACAAAAGGTGTCTCATTGCATCTCTCCTACACATTACAACAGCCTTCTTTTGAACTGCTTCCCTTTCTGCCTCCTGCTTTCTTGCTTAAATGGTGTTTTAATCAGGGTTTCTATTCCTGCACAAACATCATGACCAAGAAGCAAGTTGGGGAGGAAAGGGTTTATTGAGCTTACACTTCCACATTGCTGTTTATCACCAAAGGAAGTCAGGACTGGAACTCAAGCAGGTCAGGAAGCAGGAGCTGACACAGAGGCCATGGAGGGGTGTTCCTCACTGGTTTGCTTCCCCTGGCTTGCTCAACCTGCTCTCTTATAGAACCCAAGACTTCCAGCCCAGAGATGGCACCACCCACAAGGGGCCCTCCCCCCTTGATCACTAATTGAGAAAATGCCTTACAGCTGGATCTCATGGAGGCATTTCCCCAACTGAAGTACCCTTCTCTGTGATAACTCCAGCCTGTGTCAAGTTGACACACAAAACCAGCCAGTACAAATGATTTGTATGCTTTTAAGGTAAATCCACTTTGGGCTAGAGGACCAACATGAGAGCAGGGACTGCTACCTTGAGAGGGAACTCTTCCAGTGCTGAACATCCTATCTGGTACTCTTTTCCTTCAGGCTAACTCCACATTCTGCCTCTGCTAAGGTTACTTTGTATAAAGTCTGTAGAGCTGGGACCTAGCTAAACTTGTTTACCTTCTCTCTACTTTAGGAATCTAGATTTTTCCACAGGTGAGAAACAGACACAAAAAAGATGGAGAGAATTTTAAGGAATCCTCTTCAAGCCACAGCTAAGCCTATGGCAAGAAAGGAGTACTAAGGTGGCTTAAGATGTTTCAAGGCCCAAGACAAAGCTCTGTGTTTCAGAATTTCAGAAACACAGAGCTTTCTGTGTTTCTGAGATTCTCTCAGTAGACTGCTGCTCTAGATGCATCTGTGTGTGTGTGTGTGTGTGTGTGTGTGTGTGTGTGTGTGAATGCTGAAGTCTTTTCTTCTTCTACATTTTTGTCTGTGATTCAGTATTTTTAAAATGTATTTATTAATTTTGTCTCTTAGATATATGTGAGAGTTTTGACTCCCCTATTTCAATTTTCTCCAAACAAGGATAGAATGTTAAAGGGCACAATAACCAGGATTCAGTCCTTCCAGAATCTTTGAATACAGAGATCTAACAATTCCCGGGTTCATTCTGAAATGACTACCTTTTATGAATTGATTTTAGACTTATCTTGGCAGGAGGGAAGATATTCTAAGGGAGGACTCTTGTGCCCCACCCTTTGGATTAGACAATAGACCCAAGAAATAGCATTTTACCCTGAATTCTTGTGGTAGAAGAAGGAAAAAGTGTACAGGCCCTGATGCTAGCTAGGGCAGGACCTGGGCTTTCAGGAGACTGCACATGACACTGATACTTTGCAGAAAAGAATGGGATCGACACTTATGGGTTAGTTGAGTATAAGACCACACTTGGACTAGGATGGGCTAGTTATACATACCTCTCATCTTCTATTTATTTATTAGACAAGGTCTCCCCCTGTAGCTCCAGGTGGCCTAGAATTCACAGAGATCAACCTACATATGCCTCCCAAGAAGTGGAAAAAAGGTGTGTGATACCATGCCCAGATTTTCCTTCTTTTAAAGCCTAAATCTCATGTCAGCACCCCAGTGGTATATTTGTGGGGTCACCAGATGTCTTTCTTTGTTCTTCTTCTCAGTGTGCTCACATTGAATGAATTTTTTTTCTGCTCTTCACTATTATTTATTCTTTTTTTCAAGTTTTTATTATTTTATTCATTTACATCACTGTTGTTGGTCCCTCAGGCTTCCTCCCTCAGTTCGTCATCCCATTCCTGGCTTCCCAGAGGGGGTTCCCCCCCCCAAGACCTCCCCTTTCCCTGGGGCCTCAAGTCTCTCAAGGATTAGGCACATCTTCTTCCACCGAGGCCAGACTAGGCAGTCCTCTGCCATATTTGTGCCAGGGGCCTCAGATTGTCCCATATATGCTGCTTGGTTGGCTCAGTCTCTGAGAGCCCCCAGAGTCTGGGTTAGTTGAGATTGCTGGTCTTCCTATGGAATCACCTTCCCCTTCAGCTTCCTCAGTCCTTCTAATTCAACTACAGGGGTCCCTGACTTCAGCCCAATGGTTGGGTGTAAGTATCTGCATCTGTCTCAGTCAGCTGCTGTTAGGGCCTCTCTGGGGACAGCCATGCTAGGCTTCTGTCTGTAAGCACAACATAGCATCAGTAGTAGTGTCAGGCCTTGGTGCCCTCCCATGAGATAGAGCCCAAGTTGGGCTAGTCATTGGACTGTCTTTCCTTCAGTCTCTTCTCCATTTTTGTCCCTGCAGTTCTTTTAGACAGGAACAGTTCTGGGTCAGAAATTTTGACTGTGAGTTAGTAACCCATCCCTCCTCTTGAGGTCCTATCTATCTACTGGAGATTGGCTCTTTGAGTTCCCTCTCACCAATGTTGGGCATTTTGACTAAGGTCATCCCCACTGAGTCCTTAGAGTCTCTCATTCCCCAGGTCTCTGGTACATTCTAGAGCCTCCACCCCCCAATTCTGCCTATCCCCATTCATTCTCTTGGCTCTCTGGGCTTCTCTCCTGCTCCACTCTATACCTGATCCCGTTCCTCCTTTCCCCTCCCCCTCTCCTCTCCCACTCAGGTCCCTCCCTCTGCCTCCTGTGATTATTTCCTTCCCCCTCCTAAGTGGAATTGAAACATCCTCACTTGGGCCTTTTTACTTGTTATACTTCTTATGGTCTGTGAGTTGTGTCCTAGGTTTTCTGTACTTTTTGGCTAATATCCACTAATCAGTGAGTATATACCATGCATGTCCTTTTGGGTTTGAGTTACCTTATTCAGGATGACAATTTTCTACCATTTGTCTGAAAAGTTCATGATGTCCTCATATTTAGTAGCTGAATAATATTCTACTGTATAAATGAACCTCATTTGTTTGTATCCATTCTTCAGTTGAGTGACATCTGGATTATTTCCAGCTTCTGGCTATTACAAATAAGGCTGCTATAAACATGGTAGAGCACATGTCCTTGTGGTATGTGGGGGCATCTTTTGGGCATATGCTCAAGAGTGGTATAGCTGGGTCTTCAGGTAGATGTATTTCCAATTTTCTGAGGAACTGCCACACTGATTTCCAGAGTGGTTGTACCAGCTTGCAATCCCACAAGCAATGGAAGAGTGTTCCGCTTTCTCTACATCCTTGCCAGCATCTGCTGCCACCTGAGTTTTTGATCTTAACCACTCTGATCTTCTCCATTTCTGAGGTGAAATCTTGGAGTCGTTTTGATTTGTATTTCTCTGATGACTAAGGGCTTTGAACATTTCTTTAGGTGCTTCTTGTCCTGTGTTGTGAATTCTCTGTTTAGTTCTGTATCTCATTTTTTAATTGTGTTATTTGGTTTTTAGGAGGTTAACTTCTTGAGTTCTTTATATATTTTTGGATATTAGCCCTTTATTAGATGAAGGGCCAATGAAGGTTTTTTTTTTTTCTCAATCTGTAGGTTGCCAATTTCTTCTATTGATGATGTATTTTGCCTTAGAGAAGCTTTTCAGATTCATGAGGTCCCATTTATTGATTGTCGATCTTAGAGCCTGAGCCATTGGTTTTCTGTTCAGGAAACTTCCCCCCTGTGCCAATGAATTCGAGGCTCTTTCCACTTTGTTTCTCAAGATATTTTGTACTATTTCTGGCTATTGTCATGGGTGTTGTTTCCCTAATTTCTTTCTCAGCCTGTTTATTATTTGTGTAAAGGAAGGTTACTGATTTGTTTGAGTTAATTTTATATCTAGCCACTTGGCTGAAGTTGTTTATCAGCTGTAGGAGTTTTCTGGGGGGGGGGTCCCTTATGTATACTATCATATCATTTGCAAATAGTGATGCTTTGACTTCTTCCTTTCCAATTTGTATCCCCTGGACCTCCTTTTGTTGTCTAGTTTTTCTGGCTAGTACTTTGAGTACAATATTGAATAGATAGGAAGAGAGTGGGCAGCCTTGTTTTGTCCCTGATTTGAGTGGGATTTTTTTTCTAGTTTTTCTCCATTTCATTTAATGTTGGCTGTTGGTTTGCTATATATTGCTTTTATTCTGCTTAGGTATGTGCCACAAATTCCTTATCTCTCCAATACTTTTACCATGAAGGGATGTTGTATTTTTTCAAAGGCTTTTTTCAGCATTTAATGAGATGATCACGTGGCTTTTTTCTTTGAGTTTGTTTATATAGTGGATTATATTGATGGATTTTTTTAATATTGAACCATCCCTGCATCCCTTGGATGAATCCTACTTCATATTGGTGGATGATATTTTGATGTGTTCATGGATTCAGTTTGCAAGCATTTTATTGAGTATTTTTGCATCGATATTTATAAGCAAGATTGATTTGAAGTTCTCTTTCTTTGTTGGGTCTTTGTGTTGTTTAGGTGTCAGAGTAGCTGTGGCTTCCTAGAATGAATTAGGTAGTGTTCCTTCTGTTTCTATTTCATGGAATAGTTTGAGGAGTATTGGTATTAGCTTTTCTTTGAAGATCTGGTAGAATTCTGCACTAAAGCCATCTGGCCCTGGGCTTTACTTCTTTATTTATTTTTGGATGGGAGGTTTTTGATGACTGTTTCTATTTCCTTAGGAGTTATGAGACTGTTTACCTGATTTTGACTTAATTTTGGTATGTGGTATCTGTCTAGAAAATCATCCATTTCATCTAGATTTTCCAGTTTTGTAGAGTATAAGCTTTAGTAGTAGGATCTGATGATTTTTTTAAATTTCCTCAGTTTCTGTTATGTCTCCCTTTTCATTTCTGATTTTGTTAATTTGGATACTATCTCTGTGCCCTTTAGTTAGTTTGGCTAAAAGTTTATCTATCTTGTTGATTTTCTCAAAGAACCAGCTCTCAATGTTGTTGATTCTTGATATCATTCTCTTTGTTTATGTCTGGTTGATTTCAGCTCAAAAATATGGAATGCTTCATGAATTTGGGTGTCAGTCTTGCCCAGGGGCCATGCTAATCTTGTCTGTATTGTTTGAATTTTAGAATAGTGTGCTGCAGAGCACTATTATTTATTCTTGAATTGGCTTATTGGAGATCGGCAGCTGCATTGAGCTTGCTACAGTTGCTAAAACCCAAACAATGACCCTAACAATCCCAGTAACTCACGGGGCGGAGGCGGGGTTCAAGGCAGCTGTGGGAGCTCACAAAAATGATCTCCTAAACTACAGCAATTTGACATTGTGAATTCTTTACATTGAAAGACATTTGTAGATCATCAGAAGATCTCAATGACCTCATGCTCTCCTGTATTCTGTCTTCTTTTCTTTTTTTCTCTCAGAAATTTAATTTTTCTCATGAAGTAGCCAACATTTTATCATCGCTAAAAGTTTAAAACACAAGTGTAACATTTTTTAATTAAATATTTTCTTTAGTTACATGTCATATGATATCTTTTTTCCCAGTTTCCCCTCCAAAAAATAAAATAAAATAAAATAAAATAAAAAATAAACAACA
>JADRCD010056800.1:0-15160 GCA_019843815.1 Montemys delectorum | reverse complement strand
AATGGCCTTCTCAAGATACCTCATTATATTAGTTATCAAAAAAAATACATGATGGAAAATGAAATCATTGTTACTCATTACAAAAAATGGTCATGTGACCCATCACAGTGTTAGATTGTGACATCAAAAACTGTCTGTAGGGTTCCTGGAAGGTATCAAGGAAAATGTATTGCATCAGTCATAGAATGCTGATAACTTGGTTTCAGTATACTGGCAGAAATTTATGTAACAGCTGCCAAAATGCACAAAATTCTGCCAGAAATATAGAAAATGACATATATGACAACTGCAAAAAAAAAGTAGTTAGTGCTCTCCTCTAAGACACCAACATGCACTCTCTGTAGTATCTTATTTCTTATGTGCTTAATTTTCTATGTTGAAAAATTTTTTGTTTGTTTGTTTGTTTGTTTGTTTGTTTTAATAAACTCTGTCTCCCAGCCTAGATCATCATGAAACTCCAGGCAAGATGAACTCAGGGAAGTGGATTTAAGAGATTTTGTGTCCAGAACAGGGACAGACTTTTGTTGAACCTATCAAATTTAGGAATCAACAAGTATTTATTTGAAAAATTTTAAGTGTGATTTTTCTCTGCCTTGTCACTTGTCTTCTCAGGAATGAGTTGTGTGATTCCAATTTGCCTCTAGATTCTGTCTTGATCCAGGAATATTTTTGAAACGGATTATTTTACTTTAATTAATTAGTTAAGTAATTTATTTTACAGGTGTCTGTTCTGATATGTAAACAAACTGACCACATGTGTGTTCTTGAGCCCTTACAAGACAGAAGAACACATTGAAAATCCTACAAGCAGATTCATAGGTGATTATTCATTGTCATTTTTGTGCTGGGAATGAAACCAATGTCCCAATGTCATACTGAGAGTTAGCCTTTTGGACCTCAAACTTTTGTACTGGTTAGGATCTTATTTCTTTTTAATAAAAGATACTCAATGTGGAGTCATGAACTGCAAAAGCAAACAAACAATAAACAAACAAAATCAACAAACCAAACCAAACAAAACTTCTGTAACAATCTGTGGTGGTTTAAATAGGAAGTATCTCCTCCATAGGCCTATATATTTGCATGCTTATACATTAGGAAGAGGCATTACTTGAAAAGAATTCGGAAATGTGGCCTTATTAAAGTTGATGTGGCCTTGTTGGAGAAAATGTGTCATTGGTGGTAGACTTTGGGGTTTTAGAAGCCCAAATCAGGCCCAGCAGTTCTCTCTTCCTGTCATTTGTGGATCTGAATGTAGGACATCTAGCTACCTGTTCAACACTATGTCTGACTGTGTGCGACTATGTTACCTGCCTAGATGATCCTTGATTAAAGCTCTAAAGTCATAAACAAGCACCCAATTAATTGTTTACTTTCATAAGAGTTGCAGTGATCATGAGGTCTCTTCACAATAGGACAGTGACTAAGACACATAGACTATGTTGATGAATTTCTACTCCTGTTTTCTCAGTTTTCAGAGCCACTAAATGCTAAGTAAACATATTTATCACACAGGTATGTTTATTCTGTGAATTTATTCTTAGACTCTTAAGAGTAATGATTCTCAGACACCCTAATGTTGTGACCCTTTAAGATAATTCTGATGTGGAGGTAGAGCACAACCATAAAATTACTTTAGAAGCTACTTTATAACTGTAAATTTACTATTATTACAAATCATAATATAAACATTTTTGGAGACAGAGGTTTGCTAAATGGATTATGACCTGCAGATTGTAATTCATGGTTTAAGGGGAACCAGATCATTGTGGACAGTCACAAACTGGAGGTTAAATGCGAAATCTACTGTATTTCTTTTTAGGAATGAAGTATAAGCACAATCTGTTCCAGTGAAGGATTTATGCAAGATGCGCAGAGAACAATCTGGTCTTCACTTTCTACTTCACTAATTGGAGCAGAATAATAAACAAATATTCACCAGGCACATCATAGAGTTTTGTCACTTGCATTGACTATAATAAGTCAATTTTCAGTTAAGATTCCCTTCAAAATGACCTCATCTATAAATGTCACAGCTCTGACCTCAGCCCTTCCCTGCCAACCAGGATACGCTATGCAAAGAAGGTACTAGCTTGATGACATTGTGCACAATTTCTTTATTGTTTTTATGGCAAACAATAGCAAAAGAAAAAATTAGAAAAGAATTACATATCTGGACTGGTTGCTTGACATGACTTATTCTTACCCCCAGAATGTTGAAAACACCATGAAGATGGAAATGCTGCTAATGGTCAAGAAGTTTAAGAGAACTGGAAAACGTGGACATTCACTAGGAGTTTTGTCTTTGTGTGTAAGATTTCCCAATGCTGAGAGGAATGTGAACTTCAAGTGAAGAGCACTAAGGGACATGCTAACTTTAAAATCCCACAAACACCACTGTTCTTGCATTAACATGTACACATTGGTACATTAGGGGATTGAGGTTATGCGGTCATTGAAATGTTCTCTGGTTCATGCTGACGCCTGTTCCAAAATGGTAATTCAAACCTGATTCCCTAAACATATCAAAAATTTCATGCATAAGAAAGTCTTAGGTCCCAAAGGGATATGTGGTATTGTTTATGTAGACTGATGGAGCATCAACCTATGTTCTAAATATTTATGTTGAAAGCAGGTAACAAACGGTGTTCTCAGTCTCAGGAATAGCTGCCCACCTTAATGAGAATGAGTGGCAATTGATCACTGAATCTCAACAGAGCATCTGCAGGTCTACTTCAATTTGTAAAGAATATGGTGACAGGAATGTGAGTATTTCTATGGACTCAAATGTTTAATAACTTAGTTCAAAGTATCTGGTGATCTTTGGGGATAGGTAAAGCTCAATTCCAGGACTTCCTGAAATTTGCCAATACATCCCATGTAAATTGTTTTAGAGACCTAAAGTGTATTTTTCTTGAGGAAGTAAGCAATGAGTATGAGTTTGGGAGTTTACACCTTGCCTCTCACCAAAAATATTCCAGCTGGATTATATGCTATCCAATAATGTGATTATAAAGTATGCAAGTCAGAATGATTTTTGAATATGTGGTCAGAAGTAACTTTTGTCTTTCTCTGCTATCTCAGTGGGACTTAAGTTCACCACAAGGGGTGAAGTACACTGATGATGACAGAGATCTCATGATTCACCTGTCCCACACAAAATTTTATAACACAAAACAATAATTAAGCAGAAATTCTGAACCAGTATACACAGGAAATGCAGCTCCTACACTAAATATTCTAGAAAATATTGCTAATAGTCAGGAATTTAGAATGTTTGTTGTAGGTCTAAAATTGCCCAATTATCTTGGGCTATCATTGACATACATTGTAGTCATTTCTTATGGCTACTGGATGAATATCTTTGGCATATATGAATAGAACTTTACCCTCATTTTCCTGAGGAGAATTTGTATATATGCATGTCTCATGAGGAAATCTGGCATAAAAACATAAACAAAAACCTATATTCAAATTTAACTTAAATTAAATTTAAAATTTATCATAAATTTTATATCTGTTTTCTTTCAACAAAATCTTATAGTAAAGAAATGGTATTCAGTGAAACAACTGACAGAATAAATAAAGGACATGTGAAAAGTATAAAGAGAGAGTGGAAATAATTAAACACACACACACAAAAACAATCAAACAAATAAAAAACAAAGAAACAAAAAACCGAAATGGGCACGTGTGGTTGTCTGAATAGGTTTGGCTCCATAGACTCATCTGTTTGAGTGCTTGGCTCATAGCAAGTTGCAATCTTTGTAGGTGTGGCCTTGTTGGGGTATGTGAGTCCTTGCTGGAAGAACTATGCCACTGTGGAGGTAGGCTTTGATGTCTTCTATATAAGCTCAGTCTACACACAGGACAGTAGATAATCTTATCTGACTGCCCTCACATCAAGATGTAGCACTCTCAGCTGCTTTACAAATACAATGTCTGGCAGCATGCTGTCATGTTTCTTGACATGAGTCCCAATTAAACGTTATCATTTGCACCTTTTTAGCAATAAAAATCCCAACCAAGATAGAAGTTGGTACTAGTGACTATGGTGTTGTTGTCATAGGCATGAATGTTTTTGTTTGAAGAAATGTGAATTTGAGGATTTGAGGATTATGAAAGCAGTAGAATGCTTTAAGAGTGAATTTATGGGCCATACTTGGCTCTTATAGTGGCAAAACATAGCTGCTCTATGTAGCTTCATAATAGAAGCATGGAGGACAGTGGTGCTGAACTATGGGATGCTGAATTAAGAAGTATCAGAGGGAAAAAGTTTTAATTTATTGCCTAAAGATCAGTCTTGTGTTATTTTGGTGAAGAATGTGGTTGCTTTTGCCCTTGTCTGAACAATTTACCCGATGCTGAGGTAAAGAGATTTAGTTTAATTGCATTGTCCAAGGAAAACTCAAAACAATGAAATTTATATTCTGTCCTGCAGTTCACACATATGAAGATTTTTATTAAGGGTAGCCAGCTTAGGAAGTAAAACGTAAAATATGTGGTTCAAATATTATAGGGACAACAGAAAATGGAGTGGTACTAAATCCTCTGTTTAATGATATTAAATGGAATGAACAGAGTGGGTATCTCAATGCAAGATCCCATTTGGGTGCTTATTGTTTTTGCATTGTCAGTATTACAAGGTATGGCTATATCAATTTGCTATATCATGACATGATTATTGCTTTTGTTTGGCCATAAAGTGATATTATTGAGTGTTAAATTGACAAAGGATGGATTGTGTACCTATTCTAGGTTGCCAGCCTAACTCTTATCCTGAATAAACTACAATTGAAAACATAAAATTATCTGCTGAAATAAGAAGCAGACAGGTCCAGGTATGGTGGAATATGCTTTTAGTCCCAGAAGACAGATGCAAGCAGATCTTTGATTTCAAAGCCATCCAGGTACACACAACATTTCAGAACAGCTAGGCTTAAACAGTGAAGGAAAGCATTAAAAACAGAATGTAGGATGACAATGTAATAAAACAAGTGGACCATGTTCTAGTCATAGCAAGCAACAGAAATTGACAGCCTCCTGCATATGGCTCTGGATTTTGCATCAAGAATAAAAGGGTACAATTAGTGTTGGTGTACTCAAACTAAAAAATTAGCAGTGATTAAGAAAAGTCCAGCATCACTAAAGTGAAAACTTAGAAGTGTTTTCTGAGGGCACAAGCCTTGTTCCAGAGATAGACCACATGATGGGAGCTGGACTTTGTAGTATATTAGAATCACCCTGGTGGTACTGGTTTTAAAGAAGTAAGGTAGCCATCGGGAGCAGCTAAGGCTTAGCACTGTAAGAGCCAGAAAAGGCCATTGCTGAAGGCATAGACTCACTGACAATTGAAGATCCAGAGCTGAAGGAGTATGCAAAGACGTGAGGCTTGGCACCATGAAGAGAGCCTATGAGATGCTATGGGTAAAGTGCAAACTAGTTGTAGCAGAAGATCCCAGTATAATGCAGATGCCAGTACTATAGAATGACAACTAAGAATAGCAGTAGCAGTGGAGTGGAGTCAGCCAGACCCTAGTGTGCTACAGAGGGCAGAGCTGGAGAAGTGATACAATTCCTATAGTAGAACTCTGAATATCAATATCATGTGTAGATCCCAGAACAAGAAACTGTGAAGTTGAAGTCCCCTTGAACAACTCTAGATTTTAGAAATGACAAAGTAATGGAATATTGACTGAGGAACAGGAAGTAGAAACAACCCAAGAGAAAGAATTGTATTAACAAGGCTTAAAGAAGTTGGACATCAGACATGGAAATACTGAGTTTGCAGTTTGCCAAACTCTTATTTTGTCTTGATTTAATCCAGTATTTCCTCAATATGGCATCGGAATGGTAAAGAATATCCACTGATGCTGGAAGTATATGATCTGCTTTTTCAATTTCAATTTTATAGGTGTCTACAATTAAGTGATTACCACAGTCTCAGAAGAAACCTTCAACTTCTGATCTTAAACATTGTTTAGACTGTGATAGACTGTGTGAACTTTTGAAGTTGGACTAAATACATTTTGCATGTTGCTTTGTCTATAAAACTATGGACTCCAGGGTGTACAGTGTGGTGATTTGAATAGATTTGTCCCCCACAGACTCATGTGTCAGGGTGTTTGGTTCATAGGGAGTAGAAGGACACTCCTCAAATTTGGGTGTCCACACTCTAAGCTCCACCCTCCAAGTCTGCTTCTGGGACACTGTTTAGATTCACAAGTCCATCATCCCCCAAAGGCTTCAGCACATGTTGGCAATAATGTGGAGAAAGAGGAACACTCCTCCAGTTTTGGTGGTATTGCAAGGTTGTAAAACTATTTTGGAAATCACTCTGGCTGTTCCTAATAATATTGGAAGTAGTTCTACCAGAAGCTCAGATATACCACTTCTAGGCATATATCTGAAAGATGCTCCAACATATAATAAAACCACATTCTCTACTATGTTTAAAATGCATTATTTACAATAGCCAGAAACTGAATAAAATCCAGATGTCCCTCAACAGAATAATGGATAGAGAAAATGTGGCACATTTCCAAAATAAAATACTACACAGTTATTAAAAAACAATGACGTTATTAAATTTGCACTCAAATGTTTGAAAGAAGAAAATATCATCCTGTCTTCTGGTCACCATCTGCTCTCGGGACCTAAGGCAGTTCCACAGCCCTCTATACACAAGTCCCACAAGGAGAGAACTGGTCTCTCAGGAATGCTCTCACCCCTGGGCTCAGGGGTGAGATAGATACTTTCTCTCCAATAACTGTCCAAAGCAGGACTGGCCAGGAGGACAGAGGGAACAGGAACAGTGGAGCAACTGGGACAGGATCCTTCAGATCACCATCTTCTCCTGGGAGCTGGAACTGATCCACAGTCCTCTGTGCACAGGTCCTGCAGGAGAAAGCTGGTCTCCCAGGAGTGCTGACACAGGTTTACAGGCTTACAGTCCCACAATAGGGAAAAGCTCCAACCAGAACAGCAAGACCAACTAACACCAGAGATAACCAGATAGCTAAAGGCAAGCAGAAGAACCTTACCAACAGAAAACAAGGCTACTTGGCATCATCAAAACCCAGTTCTCACACCAAAGCAAGTCATGGGTACACCAACACACCTGAAAAGCAGGATTTTGATTTAAAATCACATCTCATGATGGTGATAGAGGAGTATAAAAAAGACATAAATAACACCATTAAAGAAATATAGGAGAACACAGGTAAATAGGTAAAAGCCCTTAAGGAAGAAAGAAATACAAAAATAGCTTAAAGAATTACGGGAAAATACAACCAAACAGGTGAAGAAATTGAGAAAAACATCCAGGATCTAAAAATGGAAGTAGAAACAATAAAGAAATCACAATGGGATCTAATTCTGAAGATAGAAACCTAGGAAAGAATTTAAGAGTCTTAGATGTAAGCATTACCAACAGAATACAAGAAATAGAAGAGAGAAACTCAGGTGCAGATGATACCATAAAAATATTGATACAAAGGTCAAAGAAAAATGCAAATGCAGAAAGGGCCTAACCCAAAACATCCAGGAAATCCAGGACATAATGAGAAGACAAAACCTAAGGATAATAGGTATAGAAGAGAGATAAGATTCCCAATTTAAAGGGTCAATAAATATCTTCAACAAAATTATATAAGAACACTTCCCTAACCTAAAGAAAGAGTTGCCCACGAATATACAAGAGCCTACAGAGTT
The DNA here is from genome assembly GCA_019843815.1 of Montemys delectorum. Lineage (NCBI taxonomy): Eukaryota > Metazoa > Chordata > Mammalia > Rodentia > Muridae > Montemys > Montemys delectorum. The sequence continues at coordinate 7,447 of JADRCD010056800.1, read as the reverse complement.
CCAAATAGATTGGATGAGAAAAGAAATTCCTACTGTCACACAATAATCAAAAAACCAAATGCACAAAACAAAGAAAGAATATTAAAAGCAGTAAAGGAAAAATGTCAAGAATCATATAAGGGCAGATCTTTTAGAATTACACCAGCCTTCTCACTAGAGACTATAAAAGACAGAACATTCTGGGCAGATGTTAAACAGACCCTAAGAGAACAAAAATGCCAGCCCAAGCTACTAAATCCAGCAAAACTCTCAATAACCACGATGGAAAAGCCAAGATATTCCATGACAAAACCAAATTTACACAATATCTCTCCACAAATCCAGCCCTTCCAAGGATAATAAATGGAAAACTTCAACACACAAAGAAAATTACACCCTACTAAAACCAAGAATATAATTTTCTTTCAACAAACCAAAAAGAAGATGGCCACATAAACCAAATTCCACTTCTAACAACAAAAATAACAGGAAGCAATAATCACTTTTCTTTAATAACTCTGAATAACAATAGACTCAAATAAAAAAGACCTAGACTAACAGTGCACAACATCATGACCCAGAAACCCTACATGGAGCAAATATGCACTTTGTATACTCTAACATGAGGCTCCAATCTCACAACAGGAAAAATGGTGTGCCCAGTCTCATACAGGTACTAGTACCACCTTCCCAGCAGTAAACTGCTCACAGTGAAGGAGAACAGACACTCCTCTGTGACCTGTTGGACTGTACAGTGGCTATTTACAGTGAGTTGTTTGAGCTGAACCACAAAGGGACACAGTGGGAATCAGAAATATTTGAAGTTGAAATGAACTTCTGGTTCATTTCAATTAAGGTGTTTAAAATTATGTTTAATACCAAAGGATATAGGAAGAGTGGATATAAAACATCAAAGACAGACATAAATAGTTTGAAATTAATAAAATAAAGTCCTTTAGAGAAAATTTTATAAATTGAAAAGAACAAGTCATGCAGGAATGGAAAAAAAGTTTAGAAAAAATGAAATACAAAAAGACATAAAGATTAGAAAGCAATGACATATAAATATAGTCATATAAAAAATTCTGAGGTAGAGAAAAAATATAAAAGAATGTTTGAAAAGGTACAGACAAGATAAAGAAACAGAAGAAGCCGGACACTGGTGGTGCACAGCTTTAATCCCAGCACTTGGAAGGCAGAGGCAGGTGGATTTCTGAGTTGGAGGCCAGCTTGGGCTACAGAGTGAGTTCTAGGATAGCCAGGGCTATAGAAAGGAACCCTGTCTTGAAAAAACAAAAACAACAACAAAAAAAAACCAAACAACAACAAAAGAAACAGAACATACACAGTCATAGAAATACAAACTTTAAATATAAACACATTAAATGTCCAAGGAATGGAAAGAGAAAGAAAAATAAAGTCTCCACAGAAAGAACAGAGTTTGAGAGACTAGAAAAGAAAATATTTTCCATAATAAAAAATGCAAAAAAAGTGCAAAGAAGGCCTCAGGACCCAAACTAGTTTTGTTTTTACTGTCCAACTAAAATAATTATATGTTTAGTAGTGATTATAATTTTATATATCATCTTTAAAAGAGAAGAGAGTAAGTACAGACTTAGATAAAAAGAATACTTAATTATTAAATTAGACTGATGGTAATAGAAGATAAATTAGAGGATTCTTTAAGTGAAAATAAAGAATTCTTAAAGAATCTCATGTGGAACCTACCAAAAAACAATGGATGCTCCCATAACTCACAACAATATAGGGTGATTGGCCATGCAGTCAGGACTCACTGTTATTTTTGCAGATTAAAAGGTACTTGCTCTGGACTTTCTGCCTACTCTGATAATACTTATTTCCTCTCAAGTCTCTAATGATATTGAAGACTTCATATGTAAAGTCTCAGAATTAAATCTAAATTGTTTAGCATTGAGAAAATTGTTTTACATCTAAGAAGATATTCCTAGGTTATAAATGAAAGTTTTGGTAGAAAAGGGTTTAAGAATTCTAAACTCATCAAGACAGTACCTTTTCACTGGTTGCCTAATAAAAATGGAGTGAACATTCTGACTGTAAATTTTACTCAGTACATTTTCTTAACTGTTATTATTACATATATTTTATTAATAATAGAGAAAAAACTTTTATTAGACTAAAAGTGTTTATGTTGGTGGTGGTCTTGTGTGCTGTGTATTAAGATGTTGATTTCTGAACCTTGACATATGGTTGTAATCTGGACTAGAGTATGGTCAACCATGTATGGTCTCTATGATAGATAAAAAACTGTTTTCCATCAATTCTTATTGATTAAGAATATATCAGACCAGCCAATTATATGAACAGCAAACAATAGGGAGAAACTTCTTATACTAGTCAGAAAGTCAGAGAAGGAGAGGGAATAGAGAAGACAAGGACCACATGGGGAAGAAGGAGTGAAGAAACCATGTGGAAAGAACAGGAGAATTCCGCTGTGAGGTTGTTATGAGTACGCAGCCATGAAAAAACCCATGGATCATAGTGAGCCTGTGCAAGATGGCAAGTAACAGGATGTTTTCTGTGTATTACTTGTCTAGTAATGTTGGAAATTCTAAAAACCTGCCTAAATTAAGATTGCAGTATGTTAATAGAAATGACTGCTCTCTGTGTCTCTTTTTCAGAAACTAAAATAGGTCATAGCAGGCAGAAAATGGTGCTATTTATGTGGGTGCCAAAGGGGCAGTAGAAATCCCCCCTAAACTATTGCACACATCTAGGAAACAACCACCAGGTTTTTATACTCATATATACACATTTGTGTGCTTGGTCTCTAGGTAGATCTGCTGCTTGAGAGATACTAGAAGGTTGACCTTGTAGTAGTACATATGACCTTGTTGGAGGAAGTATAACTGAGGGTGAGTTTTGAGGTTTCAGATGCTCAAGCCAGGTCCAGTGTCTCTTCTTGGTGCATGTTGATTAGGATTTGGACCTCTCAGTTCTTTTCTCAACACTCTATCTATAAGTGTCTATGCCAACCACCATGCTGATTCGGAACTGAAACTCAAATCTATAAGCAAGTCCAGATTAATGTGTTCCTTTATAAGAGTTGTCAACTTCATGGTGTCTCTTCCCAGCAACAGAATATTTAGTAAGACATGCACCATAAGTGTTTTCTCCGTGGAATTAAAAAAAAAATTCCAAATAAAGAAAATCAGAAAAAAAGCTTTTGTTGTTGTGAGGTATTTATTTTATTTTTCTTTGTTGTCAGTTTTTTGTTTTGTTTTGTTTTGTTTTGTTTTTATTCTTTGAGGAAGTTGTAAAAGAGAATTAATCTGAACTGGAGAATATAAAAACTTACAGTAATCAGCATGAGCAAAAATATATTCCTAATATCAATTTTGACCATAAAGACTTTCAAATATCCATACTGCTGTAGAGAATGGACAATCTGAAGCAGCCCACACCTGACATTAACTGAAATCACATTCTTATATTATTTCTGTGTATTTTACAGAAATTTCAAAATTCTCATTACATCGAAGACGAGAGGAAGAAAAGAGATATTTGCGAGAAAATTTTTGTAATCTGAAAGGAGAATGTGAAGGTAGATTTTACCAAGATATACCATATATCCATATAAAAACTAAAATGTATAATATCCCTCCATAAATATATTTTTTAACCTATGAATTGGCAAATTTTTCAGTTTATTGTGATGAGATTTTCAAATTTGTTTTTAATCATCTTTTGATATTCATTGGCTATCTTCATCACTGTTGTATTGTCATGACAATGTCATCAAACCAGCTTGTTCTTCATGACTTTGTCTCTGAATGACTACAATTCAGAAACATGGGCTACCTTTCTACACCCAACAGAAGATACATCGAGTCCTAGTACAACTTGATGTCCAAGGAGGGTTGATATCCATGGAAGGCCTCCCCTTATTTGAGGAGAAAAAGAGGGGGAATGGGGAGAGGGGTGATGAGAGGGAGGGACTGGAGGAGATATTACACTCCACTCAATACTGTTGGTTTATTGTGACCTATCACCAAACCAGCTTTGTCTTCTTAACTTTGTTTCTGATTGTCAACAATTCAGGAACATTTATGTTACACTCCACTGAATTCTAATCCCATTGGTTAAAATAAAGCAATGCCAGACACTGACAAATACTGCCACCCAGTCTACCAAACATTTCTCAAAATTAAAAGACTGGAATAACAGGTTATTCACACATTGTTCAAACTTAAATGTTTTTGAGCCTCTTCAGTTCATCATTTCAACAGCACCTGAACACCTCTATTCTTATGATTCTGAAGAAAGAGAAGATTCTGGAAGATGAAGTTCCTACTCCTTGTGCTAGCATGTTTGGTGTCTGTTACTGTGGAGCCCTTGCTGGTAAATGCATGAGCTTTCAGGGAGTTCTACAGGAAGAAAGGTGGCTCTGGTGAATTTAATCATGGTTTGACCTGACAATCAGTGTGATTCAATGAATATATTGCTTCCTATTCGGATTTTGTACTTGGAATATTTCACATGTCTTAAAACATTATTTGTTTTAGTTTAAGGTACAATTACCTTATGTGAACTTCTCATATTGCCTAATTTTATTTTACCTGAGTAAAGGGTTTAAAACTTATCTCTTATTAATGCTATTTCTTGAAATTTTTATATAATTAACATTATTTTCATATTGGAAAGTCAGTATACATTTGCATTAAATATTTCACTATTCTATAAGAATATTGGGATGATTTGTTGTTGTTGTTGTTTTGTTTGTTTGTTTTTCGAGGCAGGATTTCTCTGGTTTTTCAAACAGGGTTTCTCTGTATATCCTTGGCTTTCATAGAACGGACTCTGTATACCAGCCAGACCTGGAACTCAGAAATCTGCCTGCCTCTGCCTCCTAAGTGTTGGCCTTAAAGGCATGAGTCACAGCTGCCTGACTTCCGTGATAACTATTGACCAATATAATACAAACAAAATCAATTTGATATGTGCAGGATTAAGATATTGTATATCATATATTTGAGAAACAGATTTCTCTCTTTTAGGATTACTGTACTGTGGTCAATATTTGAGATAATATTAATATTAATTTTAATCCAGAATATCTACAAAACAGGTATCTAGTTTTCAACGTCTGATATTACATGTTTATGTGTATGTTTGTATGTGTGGGTGTATGCCTTTGCCTACAAGTTTTGAATGGAATGTTGCAGAAAAAATATAAAAATCAGGGAAAAAGCAACATAAAGTATACAATTTTAACTCTGTCCTTCACTGATCTGAGTAACTGTTTTTATTATAAAATGAAGTTTATTTTAGAGCATTAGAAGGAGGGTTGAGAATGGGGTAGAGGTAGAAAAAGAGGAGGGACAGAGAAGAGCAGAGAGAGGGAAGCAAGAAAACAAAAAGAGAGGAATATATGTGTGTGAGGGTGGATAAAAAGAGGGATAGAGTTCAGAGAGAGCGAAAAATGGCAAAAACTTATTTGAGTGATTTTTAAGATGAAAATTAGTCCTAATGTCTTGCCATACAAAGACTTTTGAAATCAAAATATTATTGCTTCTTTTTTATTCACTTTTAACGCATTTAGTGTGTAGATTTTTATTACATATATTTTTAAATTTTATTTTTACTTATATCAGTATACTGTAGCTGTCTTCAGACATAGCAGAAGAGGGCATTGGATATGATTACAGATGGTTGTGAGCCACCATGTGGTTGGTGGGAATTGAACACTGGACGTCTGGAAGACCAGTCAGTGCTTTTAACTGATGAGACATTTTTCCAGCCCTTTATTACATATTTTAAGATTACTTTTTTATGTCAATGTTACTTCCTAACAAGAACCTATAATCTATTTTTACACTTTTATTCTTAATCATATTTTGCATGATATAAAACACTTATCATCTATATTTGTACATATATTTTCAAATAAGCTATTAGGTAATTATCAGTATACATCGGCATAGACAAGAGTGCAGTTAGCACATTATGTATACAATTTTTCTATCACAATATTAAATATATTCTATTTCTTTACTTGAACATCTATAACTTACTTTTCTAACTATTAATGTACCTTGAGTTTTCACTAAATTTATTTTATCATTTTAGGCATGTGGGTGTTGGGGTGCATGATGCATTTGAGTATGTAGTACCCACAAAAACCTTAAGGTATCACTCAGAAATGAAGTTACATGGGTTTAGGCACAAAGATGTAGTTGCCATTCCTCAAGTGGGTATGATCTGACATAAAAATTTAATTCATATTATTATTTTCTAGTTTTCAGGGAAATTCAATACTATCTACCTAGAAAGCAAATATGTGAGTACAATGGCAGAAAATAGTCAAGTGCAGAAACTGATGTGTGAGGTTAAGTATTTTAACCAATACAGATTAATGAGCATGACAGTTTATGTCAGGTAAGACATGCTATTTGGATAGAAGAAAAAATGTTTCAAAATGGGAATCAAGGCATTACAATAGGTTTCTGGAAATAAGGTGATTGGTATTTAATAATAATTAAGGAAAGTTGAAGTTGGGAGTGATTGCATCTAAAATACATTAAACTTGAGTGTTTACATATTGATATTTTAAACATTCTTTCTATTAAAATAGTGAAAATACCAAAAGAGTAAAAAAAATCATGTTATGAAATCTGTTTGCTAAAAGTAATAATAAATTAATAAATGTCAATATTAATAAAGGAAAATACTATAAAAGTATGATAAATCAGTGTTTATTACTTTACTGTGAACTATTTTCCTCCTCTTGAAAACTATCCTGATAATTGGATAACTTCCATTGCATCAGTGAGGTCACTTGCTTCACTTTGGTGGCTTAAGAAATTTTGTCAATTAATGGCCTGAGCTCCATTCCTATCGACAAGTCTTGGTGCACACTGGAATTCATTCCATTCTTTACAGGAATCATAGACTGCAAAGTTGATTGATGGAGATATTTAGAAACCAAAGAATAGCATCATAGAAGACAGGATCAAGGGCAGGACTGTGTCTCACTTTCAGTAAAAAGTATTTTTTGGGGGAACAGACAGGTTTAATGACAAATGTGAAATAAAGAGTGTTTATTGTTTAAAATATACCATTTAGGAAAAAATGGGAAGTGCCAACTACAGTTTGGGCTGATAACTTCATAGTGTTGTCTGCATACTGCCTTGTAAGTATATCTGGTTCATGATTGGCTGCATTATTTACAAGTTCTATAAGTGATATGATCTTTCTCAAAATTCTCTTTAGTGAATAAATGGTCCATTGTGTCTCCTTTAATAGGGTATGTGATCTTAAGAAAGTGCCCCAAAATAAACGGGACAGATTCCTCCTCTAGGGCCTGGAAGTTGCATGATGTAGTTCTTCATTTTCCAAAAATCTACTTTTTTCAAGCACTTGAGGGAGGTCTATATCAAAGTGAGCAAAATTGCCTTTATATGTTGCCCAGGAATATTGGGGGGGGGGG